>PVIY010001905.1:0-138672 GCA_004026745.1 Myrmecophaga tridactyla
TCCATGGTGACCCTCCTCGCAAAAACTGACTAGCAAATTTAGATCACTGGATCCCAGAGAGAGAACACTACAGCCATTGTTTCTAGCCCACCCCAACATGGCTGAATGTGGTGGAGGTTTAAGACTCAGGACCTCCTTAGGGCTGCAGGAAATAGTTTGCTGAAGGAGTGTCATCTGCTAGGCAGACCAGGAAAACACATCTTTGGGGAGCCTCAAAAAAGGCTTTTGATGTCTTTCCTGACCCTCTCCTCAGGGCTCTTTGAAACTGATCAGCACCCCCCTCATGGACCACTGTCCTGTTTTATCTGGGAAATACTGACTTGGCAAAGTCCTCTCTATGGTGACCTTCCTCGCAAAATTTGCCCACCTGGCAAAAGCAAACAGGGACAAAGAAAAGAGAATTTAAAAAACAACAACGAAACTACAGAAGCAAAACAGAAATAAACAGAACAGATCAAGATTCCAGGAGGAGAAACAGAGGAAAGAAACTTTTCTCCTGGGAGTGAAACAACTGCACAAATAGTGCAATCTTGGAAATTGTAATGCATACCGAAGGCAAAAATCAGATGAAGAACAGCTGAGAAAATCTAATCAGTTAAACATGGGCAATTCTATAGCTCTAGAATAACTTGAACCAAGTGTCAAAGAAGAACCTTACCACAAAGCCGATCAACAATAAAACCCAAAGCAGGAGAGAAAAACTGATGTTCAGAGTAAACTCAACATGATAATGAAGGCCTAGACATCAGCAAAAAAAATTACAAGCCATATTAAGAAATAGGAAGAGGGCGGGCCATGGTGGCTCAGCAGGCTGGGTTTTCACCTGCCATGCCGGAGACCCGGGTTTGATTCCCAGTGCCTGCCCATGCAAATAAAAAAGAAGAAAAAGGTAGATATGGCCCAGTCAAAGGAATAAACTACAACTTTGGATGTGATACAGAAATTGGAACAACTAGTGAAAGATGTTCAAACAAATAGCCTAGATCAATTCAAGGCAATGAAGGAAAATATAGCTAAAGAGATAAGGATTAAGAAGACACTGAGTGAGCATAAATAAGAATTTAAGAGTATGAAAGGAAACATAACAGAACTTACAGGAATGAACGGCACACACTGCTGTTATTCAACATTGTGCTAGAAGTTTTAGCTAGAGCAACTGGGCAAAAAATTAAACAAATGGAATCCAAATTGAAAAGGAAGAAATTAAATTTTCACTATTTGCAGATGGCATGATCCTATATTAAGGAAGCCCTGAAAAACCTACAACAAAACCACTAGACCTAATAAATGAATTCAACAAAGTTGCAGGACATAAGATTAAGACAAAAAAACAGAAGTGATTCTATACACTAGTAATTAGCAATCTGAGGAGGAAATCAAGAAAAAATTCCATTTACAATAGCAACCAAAAGGATTAAATATCTAGGAACAAATTTAACAACTTATGTATATGAAAAACGACAAAACATTGGTAAAAGAAATCAAAGAAGACCTAAACAAATGGAAGGACATTCCATGTTCATGGATTGAAAGACTAAATTTTGTTAAGATGTCAATTCTTCTACCCAAATTGATTCACAGATTCAACATAATCCCAATCAAAATTTCAAGAGCCTGCTATGCAGAAATAGAAAAACCAATTATCAAATTTTTCTGGAAGGGTGAGGGAACACACAGAGCCAAAGAAACGATGTTAGAGGACTAATACTTCCTGACTTTAAAGCATATTAGAAAGGTACAGTGGTCAAAATAGCATGGTACTGGTATAAAGATAGATATTTTGACCAATGGAATTGAATTGAAAGTTCACAAATAGACCCTCACATCTATGACTAACTGATTTTGACAAGGCTACCAAGTCCACTCGGTTGCAAAAGAATAGTCTATTCAAAAACTGATTCTGGGAGAACTGGATATTCATACGCAGAAGAATGAAAAAGGACCCCTACTTCACACCATATACAAAAATTAATTCAAAATGGATCATACACCTAAATATCAGAACCAAAATTATAAAACTCCTACAGGAAAACACAAGAAAGCATCTTCAGGATATTCTGGTAGACAATGATTTCTTAGACTTTACACCCAAAACACAAGCAACAAAAGAAAAAAATAGATAAATGGAGCCTCCTCAAAATTAAAAACGTTTGTACTTCAAAAAAACTTTGTCAATAAAGTGAAAAGGCAGCCTACTCAGTGAGAAAAAATCTTTGGAAACTACCCCATCTGGTAAGAGTTTAATACCCAGAATGTATAAAGAAATCCTACAACTCAGCAATAAAAAGACAAATAACCCAACTTAAAAAATGGCAAAAGACTTGAATAGACATTTCTCCAAAGAGGAAATACAAATGGCGAAAGAGCAAATGGAAAGATGTTCAACATTACTAGCTCTTAGGGAAACGCAAATCAAAACCACAATGAGATATCATTTCACACCTACTAGAAAGGACATCATTAAAAAAAAAAAAAAACAGAAAACTACAAGAATTGGAGAGGATCTGGAGAAACAGAACCACTCATCCATTGCTGGTGGGAATGTAAAATGATGTAGTCACTGTGGAAAACAGTTTGACGGTCCTCTGGAAGCTAAGTATAGATTTTCCATATGATCCACCAATTGCGCTAAGCATATACGCAGAAGAACTGAAAGCAGGCTCTCATACAGACATTTGCACACTAATATTTATAGTGGCATTATTCACAATTGCCCAAAGATGAAAACAACCCAAGTGTCCATCAACTGATGAATACATATATTATATATCTCATTGATATAAACTAATTATAATAAGCAAATTTACAGAATTAGAATCTAGAATATAGGTTACCAGGAGATAGAACAGGGGTAGAGAATAGGGATCTGGTGCAGAATTTCTAAGTAGTGTGATTGTAAATGTTTGGAAATGGATAGTGGGGATGGTAACACATTATTGTAAATGTAATTAACAGTGATGAATTATGTGTGTGAATGTGGTTGAAAGGGGGAGTTTTGGGGTTACATATGTTACTAGAAAGAAAGATAAAGCATGGAATTGTATTTACGTGTTGTGAACCCTGTTATGGATAATGCCTGTGCTTAAAAGTACAAATATAAGAATGTTCTTTCAGGAATTTTAACAAATGTACATCGGTATTAATAACAGGATGGTATATGGGAAAAATACACCTAAAGCAAACTATGGACTACAGTTATTAGTAATATTTTAATATTCTTTCATCAATGGGTACCCCATCAACGCACAGTGTGAACAATAGGTGGGTATATAGGTATGTTGTATTTTACATGACTTTTATGTAAACCTTCTCTAATTAAAAAAATGACAGTAAGTTTTTAAAAAGTGTTAAGCTAAGTGAAAGAAACCAGTCACAGAGAACTACATATAGTATGATTGTATTTGTATAAAACGTAAATTTAAATAAATCTAAAGCAACAGAATAAGTTTAGTGGTTATATACGTCCTGGGGAAGGATAGAGGGATTGAGAGGTGACCACTAAGGGGTATGGGGTTTTGCTTTTTAGAGTAATAAAAATGTTCTAAAATTGATTGTGGTGATGAATATACAACGCTGTAATTATACTAAAAGCCCCTGATTGTACACTTTAGATGGACTGTATGGTATGTGCATATATCACAATAAAAATTGCTTTAAGAAAAAAAATTATATGGAAGGGTAAAGGGCCCCAATAGCCATCGCTATCCTGGGAAAACAAAAGGAATTTTGAGGACTTACATTTTCTGATCTTAAAACGTATGACAAAGGTATACTAACCAAAACAGCATGGCACTGGCACAAGGACAGCTATATCGAACAATGAAATCAAATTGAGAGTTCAGAAATCAATCCTACCATTTATGTCAAACTGATTTTTTTCAAGGGTACAATCCACACAATGGGGGAAAGAAGAGCCAACAAATGGTACTGGGAAAAGTGGATGTCCATGTGCAAAAGTATGAAGGTAGATCCCTACCTCATACCTTGTAGAAAAATCAACTCAAAATGGATCATAGACCTACATGTAAGTGCCAGAACTACAAAACTTCTAGAAGAAAATGTAGGAAAGCATTTTTAGGACATTGTGCTATGCAATGGCTCTTAGACTTTACACCCAAAGCACAAGCAACAAAAGAAAAAAGAGATAAATGGGACTGCCTCAAAATTAAATACTTTTGTGCATAAAACAGCTTTAATATGAAAAAGATAACCTACTCAATGAGAGAAAATATTTGGAAATACATATCCAATAAAGTGTTTAATATGCAAAATATATGAAGACATCCTACAACTCAACAATAAAAAGACAAGCAACCCATTTCAAAAAATGGTCAAAAAACTTGAATCAACATTTTTTCTAAGAAGCCATACAAATGGCCAAAAAGCACATGAAAAGATGTTCAATATCACTAGCTATTAGGGAGATGAAAATCAAAACCAAATGAGATACCATTTCACACCCACTACAATGGCTACTATTAAAATAAAGTGAAAATAAACAAGTGTTGGAGAAGATGTGGAGAAATAGGAGCACTCACTCACTGTTGGTGGGAATGTAATATAGTGCAGCCACTGTGGAAGACAGCTTGGTAGTTCCTCAGAAAGTTAAGTATAGAATTATCCACAATTCCACATTTAGGTATATACTCTGTGCTGGTTTTAAGCTGTATGTACCCCAGAAAAGATCATGTACTTAAAGCTAATCCATTCCTATGGATATAGACCTATTGTGGGTGGGAACTTTTGATTAGGTTATTTCAAATGCGGCATGCCCCACCTGGTCTTAACCTTTACTGGAGTCCTACATTAAATATGAAATTCAGAGAAACTGAGATAGGAGGACATATAGAAAATAGTAACCACAGAAACAGAGAGGAAGTTACTGAAGCTGGAAGCTGGAAGCAAGGAAACCCAGGAGAAAAGGGAGACAAGAGCAGACATTACTGTGTGTTTTGCCAGGTGACAGAGAAGCTGAGGATCACAGTAGCTAGACTTCCGGGAGAAAGCATCGCCTGGTGATGTCATGATATGGACATTTTCATGGCCTCAGAACTGTAAGCTTGTAAGTTAATAATTCCCCATTGTAAAAGCCAACACATTTCTAGGATATACATTTTGGCAACTTCAGCAAAGTAAAACATACCCAAAAGATTGGAAAACAGGGACTCAAATACATATTTGCATACTGATGTTCATAGCGGTATTATTCACAAATGCCAAAAGATAGAAGCGACCCAACTCTCTATCACCTGATAAATGGATAAATAAAATGTGATATATATATGTACAACTGAATATTATTTAGCCATAAAAGAAACGAACAGGGCGGTCCGGTGGTGGCTCAACAGGCAGAAATCTCGCCTGCCATGCCAGAGACTCGGGTTCGATTCCCGGTGCCTGCCCATGCAAAAAAAAAGGAATGACATTCTGATACATGCAACAAGATGGATGAACCTTGAAGACATCATGTTGAGTACAATAATCCAGACACAAAAAGACAAGTATTAAATGACCTTATTGACATGAAATAATTAGAATAATCAAACTCACAGCATCAGAATCTAAAATACAGGATTCCAGGGGATAGGGTAGGGGTAAGGAATAAGGCGCTAATGCTTAAATTGTACAGTTTCTATTTGGGTTAATAGTCAAGTTTTGTTAATGAATGATAGTGATGGTAGCACAACATTTTGATCGTAATTAACAGCACTGAATTAAACCCGTGAATGTGGATAAAAGGGGAAAATTTCAGTGGAATATATGTTACTAGAATAAAAATTAAAAAAAAACAGGACTATATAATACATCCAGTGAACGCTATTGTAAATGATGGACTAAAATTAATAGTACAATTATAAAACGGTTCTTTCACGAATTGTAACAAATGTAGCACAGTATAAAGCAAGGGGTTAACAACAGGGTGGTATATAGGAATTGTGTATTTTAAGCATGATTTTTTCTTTAAACCTACATCTTCTCTAATAAAAAATTAAAAAAATAGTAAAGTAGCAAATGTGAACAAACCTAGGCTTCAACTTATGAACAAACAAAAATGAGGCTTTAAAAAAAAAGCCTACCTTTAATATATTTATATTCTTAAATTTATACAGGCAAGGAAATGTAGAAAAAGCCTTGATTCTTGCCGTTTCCACTTTCTTACCTTCCACTCTTAACCCACTACAATCTTGCTTTCATCCCTGATTTTGTTGAAGTCTCCAAGAATCTTTATGTTGTAGATTTGACCACCACCATCTACTCAGTTGATAAAATAAAAAGTCTGAAAATTATCCTTATTTCCTCCCTTTCCTTCACCATCCAAATCCAAAGCAACAACAGATCCTGTCAATTTCTCCTTCAGCACACAAAATGAATCTTACATTTCTCTCCATCTTTTCTAATGCCACCCTATGCCAGAATGCTAACATATTTAGCCTAGACTGCTAGACTACTACTGCCGTCTTTCAATCTGTCTCCCTGCTTCCATCATGACCCCCTTCAATCTATGCTACCATTGCAGCCAGCGTACTTTAAAGACATAAATTATATAGTGTCACTGCCCTCTGTAAAAGCCTTCAAAGGATTCTGATAACATCAGAAAAAATCCAAATGCCTTATCATCATGCTTACAAGGCCCTGCAGCTTCCAGCTCCTGCCTATTTTCCCATGTGTATGACAAAGAGCAGATTAGATGACTTCGAAGATCACTTTCAGCTCAGAAATACGAGAAATGTATGGACCTGAACTTTCCTTAAGGCTCTCCTCCCTACTCTGGCCCTCATTCTAGCTCAATACTTTAAGCATTTGCTACTTCTACTGCCTAGCATACTTTCCTTGGCTCTTCACGTGGCTGCTTCCTCTTATCCTTCAAGTTCCAATTCATATGACACTTCTCATAGAGCTCTTAACTATCCAATGTAGCGCTTTCCTCAGCATCTACCACATGGTCTTGCTTATTTTCTTCACAATGTTTACCACAATCTTTAAAGGAGGCATAGGGGTGTTGTTTTCTTTCCTCTACCAAATTATTCTGAGCAAGGATCTTCAGTGTTCTATATATCACTATTTCTTAGGACCCAGAACAATAGCCGCAAATACTGAACATTCAAAAAGTATTTGTTCAATTAATGAATATTTGAATGGTAGCTTGGCCTATAACACTGGACTGTGGATAAAATTACCTGGATTCTATCCAGACTTGGCTCTACTGGCAATTAGTTGTGTGGCCTTGGGCATAACAAGAGATTGCAGGGGATTAAGAGTGACTTGAAGGTACGAGAGTGGATACAAGTGTGAAGTTTTTTTTTCTAAATTTCCTTATCTGTTTAGATTCAAGATATGGATGTTTTGAAGCTTTTACCCTCTCTGAGTCTCAGTTTCTTCATCTGTACGAGAAAGAGCAGATTAGATGACTTTCAAGGTCACTTTCAGAAACGCCAGAAATATATGGACCTGAACTTTCCTTACTCCTTAATTATATCCCTCTCACACGCAACAACAAAATGAGAGTATTCACTCTGCAACCATACATTACACAGTGCAGTTTAATTCCTATACCTCTGTTCATTCTCCTACCTCTTCACCACTGGAAATTCCATCCTTTTTGTGAAAAGGCCACTAAAGTGTCTTTTTCATTTATGAATGGCAAAGCCATTTCACCTCCCAAAGCCTTGGGTTTCTGTATCCATAAAATGAAGGAAACGGACTAGGTCAACTGCCTCTCTCCAAAAATGAGGTTTCATATTTATACATAAATAGCTTAAAGCAAAGATACCGCAGGTGTGCGTCTGCAAGGAGGGTATCTGAAGTGCAAATGAAACTCCTACTGCAAATAGAGGTGAGGAGGAAGTATGAAAGTTAAGTACCATTAAGACTTAGGGAACCTCTCCCAAGAAACTGACTTGCCACAGTGACTATGTCCTCTAAATTGGGGTTTTAAAATTGGGCTCCAAGGATTAACTTGGGGGATGTTAACTCCAGAAAAGGAATGTAAAATTGTGCATCTGCAAGAATAATGCAAATTTTTTCGAGACGTTACGTGTCTATACTAGACATTAGATATTTAAAGGAGAGTACGCCACCCCCCCCCAAAAAAAAAAAAAACATATACAAAGAAAAAACATAAAGGAGACTGTCCCAGCGGGCGAAGTAGAGGATGACGATGAAGAAATCAGCCGCGTTTAAGAAGAAAATGTAAATGGACCAGAGTTTAGATCACAAACCTAGATTTCCTCAGTTCCCTAACTCCAACTCCAAGGCGCGGGAGAACGAACCACAACCCTAAGTAGGAAGGCAGGACCAGCCAGAAACCCTAAATCAGTCGCCTGGCGTGAGGTGGTGTTCTGCGGAAGCTGTGCAACCCCAGAGCTCGGCACCTTTCCCAGGCCGACCCGCAGAGAGCATGCCCGCGGACTGAGACCCCGGGCCGAGGCCCCTCAGCAACCCCCGCTCCCCGGTACCTGCGGGGTCGAGCGCCATCTCAGCGGGCGGAGGAGGCGGCAGCCGCTTAGCGGCTCCCGGGTAATGGGCGGGGAGGGGAGGGGCCTGGTCTCGAGCGCACGCACAGCCGCCCTAAGCGGAAGAAGGGGCGCCGCGTCCACGGCGAAGCTGGGCAAAGTTCTTTTCTCCCTTCCCTAGTTCCTACTTCCGCCGCTCATTGCGCCTGCGCCCTCTTGGGCCCGCCCCTGACCCTCTGACACTTAGGTAGAACGGACTTCTCACCGGGAATGACCCGGGGGAGGGGGCGTGGCCGGCGGGAAGAGTCTGTCTAAATCTGTTCTCCTCTCGTGCCTGCCTTCGGAGAAGCAGATGAATTACCCTGTTCCTTTATTTTTTTTAGTTAACGTACTTCATTCATTTCATGCCTGCCAGGTGCTAGCTACCGTCCTGAGTGCTAGGGGGAAATAAGTGAATAAAAATAAGGTCCCTTAAAAAAAAAGAAAAAAAAGGAAATAAGGTCGCCTTTCTCAAAGGCATAGTGTTGGCAGGGGAGTCAGACAAAAACAACATGCTGTTAAATGTGATAAACGCCACACACGCGAGAGGTGCACAGCGTGTTCTACCATAGAGGTGGAATAGTGTGTGCGGTACCGTTATTTCTTCCTCCAAAACAGCAGGCTATGCCTCCCCTAGAGGTTAAAATAAAAATCAGGACGCTGAGGACACCTCTCGTGAAATAATATCCTCTGGGCTTACAGTCCGTTTTCAGTGGCAATTACATTCTCTTAAATCCCGATTCTGTCCATTAAAGCCGTATGTTTTGTGAGAAAACTAAAGGAAGTTTATGGCCGCCCTTCTATCGACCTGCAGTTGCCCTATTCCGAGAGCAGCAACTTTCTGGATGGCACTGTGCACATCCCAGCTCACTAACCAGCTTTCAGAAGTGCTTCCTCGTCAAATCCACGTTTAACTAGCTCGAGCCTCCAAAGGGTGAAGTGCGGCCGGGGACAGATGGGACAGATGTTTAGAAAAACAAGGAGCAGCTGTTTTTTCCCTGCGAGGGATTTAGGGCTTTCAAAAAGATCCCCTCCTCACCTACCTGCAGTGCCTCCTCCCCTGCTGCTGCTTCCGCCTGGTCAGTCGGCAGAAAAGCTGACACAGTTGAGCAGGGCTGGGAAAGTGGGTCTCTGCTCAGCAGGTCTCCTGTTTAAGGGCCTATGCCGGCGTAACGGGCCTTATTACAGCTGTAGATTGAGGTGCCAAGGTGAAGAATTAACGTTTCACTCAGTCAGGCAAGAAATCCGGTCCTTTTCCTTGTGTGCTTTATAAATGGGCTGTAGAAACGCCTCGAAACTCTTATTTTTCTGGAGGTAAGGGATTTAATTTAGAAAGCAAATCTTTTTGACGAGATGAGGTGGGGTTGTAGAAAACCACAAGCTGGACACCTACACTCAAGCAATTAAAGTGCATCGAGATAAAGTGGAAAGCTTGAAGAGCTTGGGTGGGAGAGACTTGGGTACCTGACCTTGAATCCTGTATCATGACCTATTCGTGACGTGAATAAGTTTGAGTGTTTCTCTGGACTTATGATTTCTAATTTGCAGGGTTGCTGTGAGGAATGAATTTGATCTAATGCACCCCTATTTTGGTCATTTGATGATCCCTTCCATAGTTTGTGCCGTAAATATCACTTAAGCATTATAATTTAACATTTTCATTTAAATTAACAGACTTTTAAAAAACTTAAAAGGACACTATCTACTTTAGGCTCATTCCAAACAATAACATCTGTAAAATCATGAGAGTTTTGTGTGCCCAAGAAAATGGGTGGCTAGACAAAACATACTATGAAAAGCACCAGCAAAAACATCACCTCAAAGAGAATTTGGGAAGCCGGGTAGGTATAAGTGAAACTGAAAACATTGAAAGAGGCTAGATTCCCAAAGCCTCCAATGTTAGGCTGAGGAGTGTCTTTAAATCTATTGTAATAAGCTGTCAGGGCCTATTGAAGGTTAACAAGTAGATAAATGGCATGATGTGCAAAGTGATGTTTTATAAAGATTTTTTGCAGGATGGATTCAGGTGTTGAGAGAGCCAAAAGATGAGCAGAACAATGAGAAGGCTATCGCAGTAGTTTCAGCAGGATCTGATGAGAGTGTGAACTGGGATAGGTAGAAATGAAATAAGAAAAGATGTGAGAGTAATTGCAAAGCTCATCATTGAACTGAGGAAAAGGCACATGGAGTCAAGAAGGACTTTCTCTGTGATTCCTTTCCTTTGCAATTAAATACAGACAAATGAGAAAATCATGGCAATGTGCACTTTCATGCCTCAAATGATCTCTCCTTGTTGCTCATTGCTAGAGGGCAAAACAGATCAGTTAGGAGGCAGTTGTGGTAACCCAAGGGAATAATGACACTAGTTGAACTCCCGTACAGCCTGTGAAGGCAAAGAGAGATGGGGTATTTAGTATGTAAACCGTACATTAAAAATAATAGGAATGAACAAATACAAACACATATACACATATATATTTATTAATCTAATATCCATGGAATGTGCAAATAGAAACAAATATCTTAATTGTTTATGAAGTCAGTTCTGACTGGATCTAGCATTCCTTTTTCGTTAGCTATTGAAATCCAGTTAGTTTTTTTTTTAATTGAGATCCATCAGTCAGCCTCTGCCTGCTTCCAGTTCTGCCCAGCATCAGAAGTAACAATTTTTCACCTATAGCTCTGTTCTACCGTGTCCTTGAGCCAATGAGCATTAAGTTTGGAAGAATATTAGAAGACACATCCCTACTAATAGATAGAGTTTGGAATGAAGTATTGGTTATAAGAGCACTATCCAAGAATCCCCAGTGGGTCCTGCCTGCTTTCTGAGCTGCATGATTTAGCCCTACCCACAAGGCCTAAGCCCTCTCCAAGTAAACACAGTTTGTATGAAATTGACATTCAAGTTCTTTACAAGGACTGGAATCCTTCTGTGAATCCCAACTCACTTGGCTACAGTCCTAAAAACCTGCCTAGTTTTAGCCTTCCCCCAAAGCAACATACTTTGTCCCTGTTTGTCCTGGTAATTGAATAGGGTCTCCATCAATCTGGATCAGTCCACCTATTGGTGACTGTGGTAGTTAGATTCAGTTGTCAGCTTGGCCAGGTGAAGGTACCTAGTTCTGTTGCTGTGGACATGAGCCAATGGTACATGAACCTCATCTGTTGCTCATTACATCTGCAGTTGGCTAAGAGGCGTGCCTACTGTAATGAATGATGTTTGAGTTAATTGGCAGGTGCTTAAATGAGAGAGCTCAACATAGCACAGCCCAAGCAGCTCAGCATACCTCATCTCAACACTTGCAGCTCAGCCCAGGCTTTTGGAGATGCAGAAAGGAATCACCCCGGGGAAAATTGTTGGAACCCAGAGGCCTGGAGAGAAGGCCAGCAGAGTTCACCATATGCCTTCCCACATAAGAAAGAACCTCAGTTGAAAGTTTGCTGCCTTTCCTCTGAAGAACTATATGTCAACTAAATAAATCCCCTTTTATTGAAAGCCGATTCATCTCTGATGTGTTGCATTCTGGCAGCTAGCAAACTAAAACAGTGACTGAATCATATCCCTCCCAAAAGATCTAAGGTGTGTGAACCCATTTGTACATAGGGCCTTTGAAGATGTTATTATTAGTTAAGGTGTAAACTCATTTATGAATAGGCTCTTTAAAGATCCTAGTTAGATGAGGCCAAATTGAATCAGTGAAGGTATTAATCCATACAACAGGAGTCCTTATAAGGCAGAAGAAATTTGGATGCAGTCAGTCAGTAGAAGCCAAAAGTCAGAAGTTAGATATTGAAGCAAATTGTCTCATAACAGAGGCAGAGAGATGCAAGTGAAAGAACCCAAAGGATTACAGACAAGCCAGCACTGGAAAGGGGCAGACTCAGAGAGAAAGCATGGCTGTTGAAACCTTGATTTTGTACTTCTATCCTGCAAAACCATGAAACGATAAATTCCTGCTCTTTAAGTCAACTTATTTTATGGAATTTGTCATAGAAGCTCTAGCAAACTAAGACACCACCTTTCTACCTCAACAGCTCCTGTATGTCCCTCAAAGCCCATATCCGTTAATCACAACATCCACTCAATTCTCCTTTCCTTACTTAATATATGTTTATTTCATTTACAAGCCACACTGTCACAACTCTTAGTCTAAAGTCTATTCACTTTTGCATAGATTATTACAACAGCCTCCCAACTTGCTCTCTGTTTCTAGACTTTTCCTCCTCCCATCCCATCTCTCAAATCCATTTCATCCACAATAGTGCTTCCCTTTGACAAGGTTCATAAAACTCTTTATAAACCAACCTGGGCTTACTGCATTATACTTTCATCACAAACCTCCTTGAACTGTGAAATTTCTGCCAGATTAAACTATTTGAAATAGTTTATTAAAATTTCAGTTCAGATTTTTCTATGCATTATCTGAATAATACAGTTGAGAGTCTACTTAACATTAAAATTTGAAACTGATTGCCTAAGTGTATAGGGGAAAGATAGGGCCTTTGGAACTAAACAATGGTAAATGCTAACTTCTTCACCCCAACTTTTGCTTTTTAACTTCTGTATTGAGTATAATTTATATACAATAAAAAGCACAAATTTCTGTACAGCCAAATGAGTTTTTACATATGTATACACCTTCAAACTACTATTCAGGACAAGATATGAAATATCTCTAGTAGCCCAGAAGGTTCCCTCCTGTCTGGTCCTCATCAAACCCATCCCACAAAAGTAACACTCTCCGTGAACAATGATTAGTTTTGCCTGTTTTGGAACTTTATATAAACATAATCATGCACCATGAAGTCTTTCATATCTGGCTTTGTTTGCCCAATGTTTGGCTATAATGTTTGCCCATGTTACTGTATATATCTATATATCTACTTTCTTACTTCCAATGTGATGTTTGATAAATCATTTATCCTCCTGAGCCTCAATTTTCTCATCTGTAATAATATACCTCCTTGCATGATTGTTTTGAGTATGAAAGATGGCTTACTTGGAGTGGTGTCTGGTACATAGTAGGTTGTTCATAAACTGTAGCTATGGTTGCTGTGATAATTATCCTTTAGAGCTTCTATTTCTACTTTTTAAAAATTATTCTCTTGGGCTGTCAGTATACTATCTTCAGATTTTTTTAAACCAATAGTTCAGAGCTATTCTGCCTTCAGGACTGAAATCTAGGTAACAATATGTTCAAATCAGCATTATGTGAATCACCCCTCAAATGAGCAAAGGAGATTTAGCAGTTGTGCCCTATCGCTTGTCTATCGGGTGAGAAAAAAAGGTGTGAAAAAATCACCTCTCACCTTTGCAGAAGGCTTTCTATTTTGTGTTTTGTTTTTACTGTGTTTTGTTTTCTGGATGACCTCCTTTGAGACAGACGACAATTTTTTCTGTTCAGATGGTCTTATTCCTAAAAATAAAAACTATGTATTAATAATCATGATGATAATAGTGCTTCAACCTGACTTTTATTGGATTTCTCATATCTTGATCTTTTGTAGAATTTTTCAAAATTCCGATAGACTTGACAAACACAAAATATACTGTTTTTTTTTTTGTGCATTGAGTCTGAAATATCAGTGTTATTCTAGTTAGATGGCCAGCTTCACTGAAAACATCTCAGGGACTGTTGCTCATTTAGAGGAAATAAAGTCAAAGAAAACGTCAGTGACTGACAACAAATATCTCTGCACAGTTATTCAGGATAATTATCCTGAATTCAACATCCCCTCCTCCCCCAGATCCGACAATCTGTCCCCTTGGTTCTTATCTGTTTGGTTCCAAATCATAATGGCCAATTTATTTATTTCAATCACATCCAGGGTTTGTGATGATTAACCCACACCTATTCTACACAGTAAAAATGTGCCATATACCGTTTTCTGTTCTGAGGAAAGAGAGATAAATAAGATGAGACTCTTAGCCTCAAGGAACTCAGAATCTAGAAGGAGAGAGACAAACAGATGAACAAATAATTACAATCCAATATGATAGAAAATGATGTGGGAGTCTGGAGGAGGGAGAGATTAATTTGGCCTCCGTAAGACAACATATGAATGCTTATAGAATGAGAAGATATTCACTAAGAGAATGACAAGTGGAATCTAAGCTGATAACATTTTTACTGTGTAGAATAGGTGTGGGTTAACCATTACAAACCCTGGATGTGATTGAAATAAATAAATTGGCCATTATGATTTGGAACCAAACAGATAAGAACCAAGGGGACAAAAACAAATGTTGAGAATTGCTATCAAGTTTCAAAGCTTTTTTCACTAGTGCTATGTCCAAACAAAACAATTCCATGTCATTGATTCTGTTATCTTTATTAATCAGACACCAAACAGTAAGTCCAGATAAAGAGGTCCCAAAAGTTTAGTCCTTGACCTGTGGTATAGAGGAGAGCTTATACTAATCTTCCATTCACTAGGTTCTATATCAAGGAACCAGGGTCCAAAGGCATGGATTTTACCTCTGTAAAAATGAGGTATTGCCTTTTGAGGGTAGAGACTCTGTCTTACATACCGTTGTAGCCCCTGGCATTGTAAATGTTTGTTCAGTATGTGACAATTAGTGGATTAATGAATGAAAGGGTTTCCCCATATGAAACTCATACAGCTGACACGGCCCATGGATTTTTCCTCCTTAATATCACTTCTATTTTTCCCCTCCCTGTCACCAACTTCTTCCTTAATTCAGGCTCTATTGTTTCTTTTCTTTTTTTTTTTTTTACATGGGCAGGCACCGGGAATTGAATCCAGGTCCTCTGGCATGGCAGGCAAGCATTCTTGCCGCTGAGCCACTGTGGCCCACCATCTATTGTTTCTTTTCTGATGTTTTGCTAAGAAATTTAAGACAAAGTTTCTACTTAGGATAATTCCTCAGAATAAGAGACACATTTCTGTCATCACCTACTCAGCAACCTCCATTCCTGAAGTTTCAGAGCCATTGGTAATCCTGCCAGGATTAGATTCTGCTCTGGGGCAGCGCCAGAGATTGAGAATGCTTCCAGTATTATATAATCCACATAGACCCAAAGAACCCACAGGGGCCAGACCAGCCGCTTAGGCCTGCCACCAGTGCCTGAGACATAGAAGTCACCCCCCAAATGTCTGTTGAATGAATATATAAAGACATTGATTTTTTATGTGTTTGATAGCAAAGTTGGAGGGAAACAATCATTCACCTCATTTTGCTTGAATCACTATTGATCATATATGATCTGTATACTGAATATCTACAAACGTTTCCCTTTACTTATTTGCATTATTTAATAGATACTCAAAAAATATGCACTTCATCAAGGCTGTGTCTTGATACAATAATTTAGTCCATTGTTTACCTATTGTTGAAGTTTTAGGCTGTTTTCATTTTTATCTTTTAAAATTAACACTGTGATAAATATTCTAAAAATAAATCTTTATCTTTAGCTGTATTTATTTCTCACAGATAATTCCTAAGTGTAGAATTGCTTTGCCAATTCTTGCTGATAAATTGTCAACAATAGAGAAAGTCATTTAAAATACATTTGCTAAACTAATGCAAAAAATAATATTGCTAAAATTCATTAAATTTTGTTAGTATTGATATTAAATGTTATCTATTTCTCTACTGTTCATGGGCATTTATTTATTGTAGCTGTTGTCTTTCTACTTCTATTTTTCATAATTTGACAAGCTTATACTTATATGAGATGTTTTTCTTTATTGTTTATTCCATTTGATTAATGCTTAAAGAGAGGAAATCCAACCTGTCCTCTATGTTTTCTTATGTTTTTCTGGGTTTTTAAAAATAGTTTTCTGTTTTACATTTATACTCATGTCTTAATCTGTATTTTATTTTAGTATGTGTTAGGTCTTGAGGATCCAACATTTTTCTTTTTCCAAATACTTAAACACTTTTTCTAGCATTATTTTCTCATAAGTATTTGCTAGATAACCTATCATTTTCTTTTCAGTTCTTTCTTGTCTTGGGTCTGTTTCTAGACTATTTATTCTGTCCATTTCCCCTGAATTGAGGCTCATTGACAGAAGGCTGCCTCAGTCAGGGGGCACAGTCTTGGTTGAGTAAGACTTTCAGCAGAGGCTTAAGCACATATCATAATTACAAGTTTACATAAATTTGTGGAATTCATTCATTATGAATTAATTCATCTTTTTATATTATGGATATAAATGAATTCACTCTTTCTAGGTTATAAGCTCCATGAGATAAAGGCACACATCTCTTTTTCATCAACTTTGAAGCCTCAGAACATAATAATCATGTATTGAGTACCTGGCACATATAAAGCACTAAAATATAATTGTTGAGTAAATAACCATTAGGTGACAATATTATACTCATTGTCTATATTTCACAATGAAGAAAACTGAGGCACAAAGACCTAGCTAATGAATGGCATGTTCAGATTTAACTCCAATCTGTTTGCTTCCAGAGGCCATGTTCTTTCCATTAGACTAGATTTCTAGGAGTTAATATAAAGACACAAAAAATTTAGGATGTACCCTAGGCAGGACTGCAGACTTCTCCAGAGCCTCTTGCACTCCTGTTACTGAACTTATGTTTCTGTTTGTATTCATTTATGTAAGAAATAAGAGACGAATGCAAATGTGTTAAAATGTAAGGTTAAAGGGCTTTTGAAATAGGCAACAGTACTTAAAAGTTTAAAGATGTGGGATAGAGAAGAAGGTTATTTGGTCCTCTTCTAATTTTCAGACTCCAATTTACTGCCAGACCATGAAGAAGCATCTTCACCACCATACTGAATTCTGATTCATATTTTCTCATTAAAGATGTTAGGCTTTCAGCCTTTCTTGTATTTTGCAATAGGCTGGGTCTTCAGCCCATAGTCTATTCTATCTTCCATAGTTTGGTGAGTTCTCATCCTGAGAAAAAAAAGAATCTTGTCGTTCTCTTGTTTAACTACTTCCTGTAGTCTTTTCCCTACACTAGTGGTTTTCAAACTTTATTGTACATTAGAATCCCTTGGGAGGCTTGTTAGAACACAGACTTCTGGGTTCCACTTTCTCTGCCGGAGTTTTTCATTCAGTAGAGTGAGAGTCAGGCCCAAGAATTTGTATTTCTAACAAGTCTCCAAGTGATGCTAATGCTATTGATCCTAGGACCACACTTTGAGAAACATTGTCCTACAGGTACTGCTAACCCTCTTGCTTCAAATTAGTTCTAGTTTGATTATCTCTGCCCTCATGTAAATCCTACATATGCCACCCATTCAACCCCAATATATCTTACACTCTGGATTTTCACCATTCCTGGAATACTTTGGGCACTGTCATACTCAATGCCTTTATGCCTGGCAAAGACTATTTTCTACCCAGTTCACACTCTTCTGTCCTCCGTTACTCTCTCAGGGTGTTTTAATGTTTCCACAAACTGTGTTCATGTGTCTGTTCTATATTAATGCTTTATTTTAATTTCATTCAAGATTTCCTTCACCAGATTATGATGTTTGGCAGTGCAGAGCCATGTCTTATTTACTTTTGTATTTCTCAGGATTCACATAGTGCCTAACAAGAATAGCTTCCTATATGTTTGTTTAATTTGTGTATGTTTTTTCAGTAAGTAACAGATCTTTTAATTAAATGTAGATATCAAAGCCTAGAATCTTCCCACTGTATTTTCTTATTGTAATGCAATTTTATTGGTATATATTATATATTCATGTACCATGTAATCATCCAACATGTTCAAAAAATTGTTCAGAGTTTCACTATATAGCTCTGCATTTATCAACTTCTTTTTTCTTTTTTATGAAAAATAATATACATGCAGAAAAGCAATAAATTTCAATGCATACCATAACAATTAGTTGCAGAACAGATTTCAAAGTTTGGTATGGGTTACAATTCCACAATTTTAGGTTTTTACTACTAGCTGCTCCAAGATACTGGAGACTAAATGAAATATTAATATAATGATTCAGCAATCATACTTATTTTGATAAACTCTTCCTTCTCTTTATAATGCCACCCTTTCTCCCACCCTTTAGGGTTTGGGGGGCTATTCTAACTTTTTCATGTTGGAAGGGGCTGTCAATGATATGGGATAGTGGGATGGAAGTAGGTGATGTTCTGTAGAGCCTGGCTCCTCTGCATTTCAGGACTTACCTGATCTAGGAACCCATCTGGAAGTTGTAGGTTTCTGGAAAGTAATCCTAGTGCATGAAACTTTTGTAGACTCTCAGCTAGAGCCCTAAGTGTTTTTTAGGGTTTGCAGGAATGGTTTTGGCTGAGGTTTGGCAAACTATGATACGTAGCAATGTCTAACTGGAACTTGCTTAAAAATAGCCTCCAGAGCAGCCACTTGACTCTATTTGAACTATCTCAGCAACCGATACCTTATTAGTTACAGTTCTTTCCCCACTTTTGGTCAGGGTGGCATTGTCGATCCCATGGTGGCAAGGTCAGACTCATCACTGGGATTCATATCCCATGTTGCCAGGGAGGCTTCCACACCTGGATGTCATGTCCCACATACGAGATTGGGTAATGATTTTTCTTTAAGAATTGGGCTTAGAGAGAGAGAGGCCACATCTGAGCAAGAAAAGAGGTCCTCTGGAGGTAACTCTGAGGCATACCTAAAGGTAAACTAAGCGTCACTACTACAAGGAGTTGGCCTATTGATTTGGGTGTCCCTAATATTTGACACAATATCAGGGGGTTCCCTAGTGGTAAAGTTTAGTAGTTCCATAGTTTTTCTCCCATCCCTCAAGGGACTTTGCCAATACTTTTTGATTATCTGCTTAATATACTCTGGGATGTATCCAGGCATTGTATTAAGCTATACAAGATTAAAGGCCCCTTATTATTATTCTGGGCTCCCTGTGTTTGGGTTGCTTAAACAATCTAGTCACATAGGTTAAGTTAGATTATGTGCTTCTGAAAATTTAGGTTCCGGACAAAATAAACTCATAGAGTAGGTGAAATTCTAAAATGCAGAAAATGTCTTCCTTACCTCTGTATTCTGAACTACCTTAATCCCAACCTGATCGGCTTCATTTTTATCTCTAAATACCAGGTTATATGTATATAGCACAGCCTCTCAAAATCCAGAAATAGCAATTATTGGTCCAGATTAAATGTGGCTGCTGTAAGAATTTACATATAGACTCCAATTTTCTTATAAGTATTTTCTAAATAAGACCATACAATATTTGCTCTTTTATTTCTGGCTTATTTTCCTCACCAAATGTCCCACGGGATTCATTCACAACGTTTCATACCTCCCAACTTTGCTCCTTTTTGTAGCAGCACAATATCTGATCATATGCATAAACCACCATTCACATTCTTTTCATTCAGTGTATCCTTCAGCCACCTCTGTCCATTGGACATCATGTATAATGCACAAAGTGAAAAGTCCACCAACATTCTCAATTTTAGACAATTTCATTGTTCCCAAGAGAAAAATAACTGATAAACACACCCTCACCAAATAGAAAATCCAAACCTCCCTCCCAATTCTTATCCCTTCCCCCATTATTTACCCCTGGTACTGCTGTGGTACTGTTGATGTTTTCCTGTTAAACAGAGAACGTAGCATGCAATAGTAGTTTTCCCCCATACCACAAAATTATACACCCTTTGTACAAGATTCATACCTTTGAAGTAGTTCATGCAAGAATTTATTTATATTTGTAGTGTTAATTGATGGGATACATGAGTCTTTACAATCCCTTTCAATCTTATTCACCTTCAATACGGCAGTATTACCCTAGTGGGTTTATACTTTCAATTTGATTCTATTGGTCAATACTTCTATCTTTGTGCCAGTACAATGCCGTTTTGATCACTGTGGCTTTATAATAAGCTTCGAAATCAATAAATGTTAATCCTCCCCCTTCATTCTTATTTTTTAGGATGCTCTTGGCTATTTAGATTCTCTTTCACTTCCAGATGAATTCGGTAAATAGTTTTTCCAAGGCTTCAAAGTAGGTTGTTGGAATTTTGATTGGTACTGCACTGAATCTGAAGATTAATTTGGGTAGAATTGGCATCTTCACTTAACCTTCCTATCCATAGCAGAGAATGTCTTTCCACCTATTTAATTCTTGTTCAATTTCTTTGAACAATGTTACATAGTTTTCTGTGTACAGGTCCTTTACATCCCTAATTAAATTTATTCCTAGATACTTGATTCTTTTAGTTGCTATTTTGAATGGAATTTTTTCCTTAATTTACTCTTCAGTTAGGCCATTGCTTGTGTATAGAAACACTTCAGATTATTGCACATTAATTTTATATCCCACCACCTTGCTGAATTTATTAGCTCTAGTAACCTTGTTGTAGCTTTCTCAGGATTTTCCAAGTATAATATGTCATCTGCAAAAAATGAAAGTTTTTCTGCTTCCCTTTCAATTTGTATGCCTTTTATTATTTTTTTCTGCCTGATTACTCTAGCTAAAACTTCTAGTAAAAGATTGAGTAATAGTGGTTACAGAGGGCATCTTTGTCTCATTCCCGATCTTAGGGGGGAGATTTCAGTCTCTCACTATTGAGTATGATGCTGGCTTTGGGTTTTTTATATACGTCCTTTATTATATTGAGAAAATTACCTTTGATTTCTACCTTTTGAAGGTTTTTATCACAAAAAGATGTTGAATTTTGTTGAATGCTTTTTCAGCATCAATCAAGATGGTCATGTGATTTTTCCCTTTCAATTTGTTAATATGCTGTATTAAATTAATTGATTTTTTTATATTGAACCATTCTTGCATTCCTGGAATAAACTCTACTTGGTCATGGTATACAATATGTTTAATGTGTTGTTGGATTCAATTTGCTAGTATTTTGTTGAGAATTTTTACACCTATGTTCATTTGGATGATTGGCTGGTAGTTTTCCTTTCTTAGAGCATCTTTACCCAGTTTGGGTATTAAAGTGATGTTAGCTTTATAAAATGAGTTAGGTAGCATTCTTTTTTCCGCAATTTTTTTGAAAAGTTTGAGCAGGATTGGTGTTAGCTCTTTTTGGAATGTTTGATAAAATTCCTCTGTGAAGCCTTCTGGCCCTGGGCTTTTATTTGTAAGAAGATTTTTGATGACTGATTGAAGTGTTTTACATATGATTGCTTGTTGAAATTTATTTCTTCTTGTGTCAGTGTAGTTTGTTCATGTGTTTCCAGGAATTTGTCCATTTCATCTAAGTTGTGCAGTTGTTGGCATATAGTTGTTTATAGTATCCTCTTATGATTTTTTTTTCAGAGTCTATGGTAACAACCCTCCTTTCATTTCTGATTTTGTTTATTTGCATCCTTTCTCTTTTCTTCTTTGTATCCTTTCTCTTTTCTTCTTTGTCAGCCTTGCTAGTAGTCATTGACTTTATTGATTTTCTCAAAGAACCGATATTTGTTTTCATTGATTCTTTCTATTGTTCTTTTGTTCTCCCATTCATTTAACTCTCTTTAGTCTTTGTTATTTCCCTTCTTCTATCTGCTTTGGGGTTAGTTTGCTGTTCTTTCTCTTTCCTCCTGGTGAACAATTGAGCCCTCAATTTTTGCTGTTCTTTTTTAATATAGGCACTTAGGTTTATAAATTTCCCACTCAGCACTGCCTTTGCTGCATCCCATAGTTCTAATATATCATTTTCTCATTTTCATTTGTCTTAAGATAGTTACTGATTTCACTAGCATTTTTTTCTTTGGCCCCACTTGGTGTTTAAGAGTGCATTATTTTATCTCCACAGGGTTGTGAAAGTTCTGGTTCTTTGGTAGTTATTCATATCTAGCTTCATTTCTCTGTGATTAGAGAAAGTACTTGGAATAATTTCAATATTTTAAAATCTATAAAGACCTGTTTTATGCCCCAGTATATGATCTATCCCGGAGAATGTTCCATGAGCACTAGAGAAGAATATATACACTGGTGTTTTGGAATGTAAAGACCCATATGTGTCTGTTAGATCTAATTCATTTATCAAATTGTTTAAGTTCTCTGTTTACTTGTTCATCCTCTGCTTAGTTGTTCCATCTTTAGAGGAGAGTGGTGTATTGAAGTCTCCTACTATTATTATTGAAACATCTATCACTCATGTACTTTGGAGCCTCTGCATTGAGAGCATAAACATTTATGATTGTTATACGTTCTTGGTGAATTGCCCCTTTTATTAATATATACTGTTCTTTTTTGTGTGTGTCTTATGATGCCTTTACATTTAAAGTCTATTTTGTCTGCTAACATATAGCTATTTCTGCTTTATTTTTATTACAGCTTGCATGGAACATTTTTTCCCAACATTTCCCTTTCAATCTATTTGTATCCTTAGGTCTAAGATGAATCTCTTGTAAGCAGCAGATATTGGATCATATTTCTTAATTCACTCTGCCAGTCTGTATCTTTTCATTGGTAAGTTTAGCCCACCAACATTCAAAGTTATTACTCTAAAGGCATTTCTTGAATCCACTATTTTATCCTTTGGATTTTATTTGTCACATCTATATATTCTTTCCTACTTTCTCTTTTTTATCCTTTATGTTACCCTTATTGGTACTGTTCAATTCTGTGCCCTCCTTCAGACTTCCCTCTCTCTTTTTTTTTTTTTTTTTTTCAGCAGACAGAAGTCCCTTTATTATTTCTTGTAGGATTGGTCTCTTGTTGACAAATTCCCTCCACATTGGTTTGACAGTGAGAATTTTAATTTCCCCCTCACTTTTGAAGGACAATATGCCTGGATACAGAATTCTTGGCTGAATGTCTTACTCTTTCAGGATGTTAAATATATCACAGCACTGCCTTCTCACCTCCACAGTGCCTGTTGAGAGGTCCAAACTCAGTCTTATGTGGTTTCCCTTGTATGTAGTAGATCAGTTTTCTCTTGCTGCTTTCAGGATTTTTTGTATCTCATCAACATTTGACAGATTGATTAGTAAGTGTCTTGGAGTAGGCCTATTTGGATTTATTCTATTTGAGGTTTTCTGGGATTCTTTTATTAGCATATTCATGTCTTTTATGAGGGTTGGGACATTTCTCCCCATTATATACTCAACTAATCTTCCTAGCCCTTTACTCTTTTCTTCTGGGGCATTGATGATTCGTATATTTGTGCTCTTTGTTTTGTCCATCATTTCCCTGAGAGCCATTCAAATTTTCCACCTTTTTTTGCCTTTTGCTTTTTTGTGTCCTCAAAAACCAATTTCGGTCCTCTAGTTTGCTTCTTCTTGAAACCTGCTGTTGTGTGTCTCTAGTATATTTTTTATTTGGTCTACAACATCTTTAATCACTGTGATATCTGCTGTTTTCTGTTTATTCTTTCAAATTCTTCTTTATGCTCTTCTAGTGTCTTCCTGATTTCCTTTATGTCATTAGCCCACCCATTGATTTTGTTTAGTAGAGTTATATGGATATCTGTGATTAATTGTTTCAAAGTCTGTGTCTCCTCAGGTGTTTTAATTTGGTCTTTAGGCTTGGCTTCATCTGTCTGCATCTTCATATGCTTCATGATTTTCTGCTGCTTCTGAGGCATGTAAACATCTTGATAGGGTTAATTTGGAAGTTGATTTTCTTTAGTAGTCTAAAGTTTTGTATTAGCAGGACGGGTATAGAGCAGGATGTTGGGGCATGGGGCAGGGCACAGAAGTGCAGTAACAGGTTGAGGCACAGGCACAGACACAGGTTGGGGGCACTACGCTGCTTCCCAGGAGTGTGAGATGTGCAGCATGGGCTTGTGGAGGGACAGTGTGGGGACTGTGGGGACAGGGTGGAACTCAGGCAGACCTTATAGCGCAGGAGCAGGGTGCAGCATGGGGGACACACAGGTAGGGCACAGCGGGAGGCAGAACAGAGTGGGGTGTGCATATACATGGGGTCTGGTGCACAGGTAGGATGTGGATGGGTGTGGAGAGAGTGGGTTGTGGGTATCAAGGTGTGGGATTCGAGGCACAGATGTTGGGGCACAGGGAGGGCTTGGTGTATGTGTGTCCTTGCACAGGGGAGTGGAATCCAGGGGGACAGGGTCCAGGGGGACTAGGGTGAAGATGCGCACTTATGTACGGGCAGCATGCAGGTTGCAGGCATAGGTCAGGGGTAAGGCACATGTGTCCTTGATGTGTGGTAGGCTGGTACCAGGCACTGGTGCACATGTGTGAAGTGCTGGGACAGTGGAGCACACTTGGCATGGATGCACACATGAGCACCTACCAAGTGTGGGAGTGGGGCACTTGTGCTGGGGGGCAGGTCAAATGTGCACATGTGTGGTATGGGGGTGGTACAGTATGCATAGGTTAAACGGTCAGGTGCATGAGTGCCAGGGTAGGAAGGATGTGGTTGTGCGCATGCGCAGGTTTGGGGTCGAGGGTGCTGGTATGCCCACGTGCAGAGCTCGGGTGGGTGGGGGAAGGGGTGGGATGGCAGGGCTGAGTTGCACTCCTGAGTGGGCTGGGGGCAGGTGTGGCCTGAATGTGCAGGTGAGTGCCTGCAGGGTACAAGGAGGGGAAGATGGGGTACGAGGGGTTGGGCACGGATGTGCGGGCTTGAGTCCTGGGAGGGGTGGTGTGAGAGTGTGTGCTTTCATGGGAGAGGGAGATCAGGCTGGGGCGGGCGTGCATTTATGCACGGGATGGTAGGTGGGATGGGGATGCATGTGTGGGGGGTCGTGGCAGGGTTGCGGGGCCCAATGGGAGCAAGGTTGCGGTGCATAAAGCATGGGGGGGGATCATGGGCTGTAGGCAGGGGCAGTTTGCACATGAGTGTTGTGCATTCAAGGAATGCTGCTTGGCTTACTTCCAAGCACTGTCACCCTTTCCATGCACTCCTAAGGGCTCTGGGCCTCTCTTTGGAAAGGGGCACTTCAGGCTGTTTACACTAGCTAGGTGATTTTCAGTTCTTTGCATCTCAATTCCACAGGTTTTGCAACCAGGGCCTCCCAATGTGGTGTAGAAGACCCTTTCAGGTCACTCACACCCTGGAATCACTGTTCTGGTAAATTTTTTGTCACTTCTCTGTTCCTTACAGCAGGCATGGACTCGATCTATCCTATTCTGCCATCCCATTTTGTGTATATGTTAAAATTCATTTAAATGAATTATTTTTTAAAAGACTTGACTTATGTATGAGATATACGTTAATGCTTTACAAAACTCTGATTTTGATTAACTATAATACTGCATTCCCCATGTTTGCAGAATCATGACATTAGCCCTACAATTATACTGAAATTTAGAGGATTAGATGAGGAAGGGAAACTTAGCGGGGCAAGATTTAGAGATTGGTTTTCTCAACTCCATTCCAATCCTTTATAGTACACCCCATTGCATGCTAAAGTTTGGAAAGCTAAAGACTACATTTTCCAGAGTCTCTCACAGCTCATTTATTGCATGAGAACTAGCCTCCACCAAGCGGATTCACTCATGATTTTGGAAGATAGAAGAGAGATAATATCATGGGTCTATTTCTTCTGCTGTTTCTATTGGTGAGCATAGTCATGGAGGCATTTCATTTTTCTGTAAGATTGGTAGCAGGAGTCACAGTGTCATACCTCTAACTTCATGGGTATTGAAAGTCAGGGCCAAGGGCATTCCCTCTGCCCTTATAGCTTGAAGCTGAGTCAGTGTGATCCTAGGGCCAGTAGTTGAGGCAGCGTTTTCGAGGTCATTCTCATAAGTTTTCTGTTCTTCTAACAATTTTTGAAAACATCTAACGTCCTGTATTAAATCCCTTTCTGCCTAAACTACTAAGAATGATTCCGTAATCCTGACTAACTCACCTAGACAGTACTTAAACTGTCTCATTTTACAGATGAAGAAACTGAGACTCTAGTGTATAAAGTAGCTCAAAGTCACAGCTATATGATAACAAATTTGGAGTACATAATTTCTACCCCCCCATCCCCCAGTACTTTCTACCCTCCAAAGAAGATCATTTCCTTGATATCTTACAAGGTTCCTTTTAACCTATTAGGATCTGACCTGCCAGGACACATTTCAACTCCTCTCAGCTACTGCCCATAGCTTCCCTTATTCATTAACTCTTATGTAGCTGAACTCCATCCCATGCTTTGCTGACCATGCTCTTGTCTGTTCCCTCCAGTCTTTTCTCTGTCTTACACATTTGTTTCTTAAGGTTCAGTCTAGCCTCTCTACTTCCCTGGTCTTCACTTCCTACCTGAACAGCACAGCCACTTTGTTCATTCGACTTTTGCTTACTGATTCCTGAATTTTGAAACTGGTTATGGCCATTATTAGACTAATGACCCAAATATCTAGCCATCCAGGTACAGTTACTATAAACTGGAGGGGTGCCTCTGGTTGAGCCTCCTTATCTGCTTTCTCTTTTCCCTAGTGCCCACCCATCAACACTTTTTCACTGGCTTTGATCCATATTTAAATTATCTTCAATTCACTCTTCCATTCATTTTTAAACTTGAGGCTTGAATGGAGCAAAGTGTATGACATCATAGAATTTACTTCTGCTTCAAAGTATTTATTATTACACCCTGAAGTCATAAAAATGGAAAAAAACTTGTGCAGAACAAGAAAGAAATAAAAAAAAAAAATTCAATCACAATCTCCCTGTGAAATATTGTTAATGACAGCCTCTTCCACTTAATGTTGAGAGGGCAAAGCCCTAAAATGTTTCTGAAGTGCTTTACTTTTACTCAGGACACTTCCCATGATTTATCCACCCCTTCTTTAGAAACCCAACCTTATTCCACAGTGATAAGGTAGCACTATCGATTTGAGAAGTTGCCTCTAATAAGCATTTTTTTGTCATTCCTTATATAATGTGAACACTGACCATTAGCAAATTTCCCAAGTTTTTTCTTTTTTATACAAAAACCATAAAAAGAGATATATTCCTTGGGTCTTTTTGCAATTCCCACCAGTGTAGACAATTCAAAATTTGAATTTATTTTATTATGAAATATTTTACATAAAAATGTACTAGATACTATTGTTCTCCCCACCCACATTAAATAGATGGTAAAGGTCAAAAGCAAAGCAGATTCCTTTAAAAATGTTTTTTTACCTTAGTTTATTCTACTAAGGAATGTTTTGTACACTCCTAACTGTTAATGATTGAATTTCATGATGTTAATGTGTTGATTAAGAAGAAAATAAACTTTTTGCATTCATTTCTTTACTAGTGTCTAGAGAAATAACAAGATAAAATAGATCCTGTGACCCAAACTTCCAGATCACCTAAAGTTCTGCACATTTATACTGTGGCAGTGACTTTAGAACATGAAAACTATACTGACATTTGTCTTAGATGAGTGTTAAATTTTGCCTGTAATTTGATGGGGATAAAAGAAGAGTCTGTCTAGGAAAGAACAGGGTTTCAGGTGTTCTTTTATTAAACTCAGAATTGGGTTATACAATGAATTTCCTGTCATATCTCAGCGACCAGGAAATTTGCACATTTTAATTGCTAAACTTTGTAAGTTAACTCAGCCAAGGTCCCTGGTACATCTCTTATTTTCCTTCCTTTTTTACAGGTTTATAAACATTTTAATTCTTAATTATCTCATTTACATGTTTTTAAAGCTGATTTTCATTATTTATTGAACATGTAGGGATTTAAAAAAAAACAAAACAGAAACACGCTAATGTGATATATTGATAAGATCACGAGGGTTCCAAGATAGAGTTTCCATAGAAACTCTTATAGATATGACATTCATAGTTTACTACTTTAAATGCAAAGAATGTAGCCTAATTTTCAAATCCAAAGTAATCTAAGGACTTTAATTTCATTTTAGTGTCCACTTTGTCTTGTCCAACATTAAACTTTATACCAGAATTACTAAATAACAGACAAAGAACTGACTAAGTTTTGTCAATTTTTCTGTTCCCTTGATAATGAAGGGCTCTAATTCAAATAACTTAAAAGAAAATGAAATGATACCTGAAAAACTCTGTTGCCCACTAAGCATCCCATTTTACAAGTAAGGGATCTCAATCTCTGTTCAATACCCATAGATAAATTGAGCAACTGTATTAATTACAGCAAAACAGTGAGAAGAAGCATTTGAAGGTAGAGAAGTAGGTAGGTCCTAAATGACTTGCCCAGTGGAAAGTGTGTCAGTGGCAAAGTCAAACCTGAGTCCCAGAGTTCTTGACAGGTGTTCCTGGGATCGTTAATATTTCCTATTGAGGAGTTCCTTCCTAACTGTTTTTGAGTAGTGTAATAAACTGATAGTTTGCTAAAATAACTGCTTTGAAGGCCAAGACTTGTTTGAATGTATGAATTCTGGCTGTCTGATGAAAAACTGTGCCCACTATTGAATATCTATGATATGCTAGGCATTGACATAGGAGTGGATGATCCAGTGGTGAATAAGACATGGCTTATGGCCAGCAAGTTGCTCATGTCTACACTAAGTTTTTAAATTATTATAATAAAGTCTATAAGTGGATAGGGTCCCATATGGGGGTAGGTAGCAATAATAGTACTTAGCATGTATGAGGGTGCCTAATTCAGTCCTGGTTGGGGTGGGGGTGGAGGCTTTTTTTTTTCATATGCTGTGTGGGGTGTCACATTTCATTATTTTTTCCATGTGTGTATCCCATTATTACAGCACCATTTGTTGAATTTTGGTTTGCTGGTTTATTGGGTTTTTTTGCTTGTTTGTTTGTTTTGGGGGAAAGTGCAGAGACCAGGAATCAAACCCAGATCTCCCACATGGCAGGCGACAGAAAGGCTTTTAAATTTTAAATGTGGCATTTGAAATGCGACATCCATAGAAATGCCCCAGGCTAAGAAAACAGAAGAGAGGAGAGAAGCACGTTCCAGGCTGAGGAAAACACACACACACAAAAAAACACTTCGAGGATTTGGAAAACCCAAAGTAGTTCCATCTGGATGATGTTTAAGTGCAAAGGTAAGAAATGAGGTTGCACAGAGAGGCAGAGGGTGACTCAGGGCCTTATCAGTTACATCAACGGGATTAGCCTCGGTCCTGAGTGCAAAGGCGGGCCACTTAAAGGTTAAGCAATGAAGTGACATGAGTTGATGTTTTAGAACAAAAGACTTCAGACTGGGGTAGGCTCACCTATCGGGATGCAAGGAATCATGGGCATGGACAGTTTAAACAATCACTTTTAATGTCCTCTGCTTCCTTATGTACTCCTTCTGAGAGCTGATCTACTTGAGAGTGTACCCACTTGTGGTCAAAGCATCATGTGGTGTTCTTTTCCCTCTTAGCTTATCAAAATTCTTCTTCTCCCTCTTTACGAAAAAGAATCGTATCACATCCACATTTTGAATCTTGCTCCGGAGAGTAGTCCCTGGGCATCAAATAAATGAACAATTCAAACGATTGAATTAAAGAGGCAAAGACTCCTTGTATTAAGATACAAAACATAAACATGTAGGACTTGAGATCTTTCCTTGTTTTAAGAATATTTCTGTTAAGGGCAGGATGTGATATCAGAACTGGGTATTAGGATATTTTGAGTTCAGCTATGCTGGAGATTGAAGTTGCAGGAGTAACGTCAGTTGTTTCTTAACAATTTTTTTCTTTTTCATCCCTGATTTATTTTCAGAGAATGAAATCCTCATGAGGAGAGTTTGAAGAGAGTAAATAAAGAGAATTTTGGTTAAATACATGGATAACGTGGTAACTTGTTTCTTACAAGCAACAACTCAGAGCAATGTTTCCTACTTTATCTATCTGTTTTAAGAACTAGAACATTCAAGATTGTAAAAAAAAAAAAATGTTGGGAAATAAGAATCTGCAATACAGCATGTCCTCTGGACATTTTCATTCTCCTCCATAATGAAAAAGAGCTTGACGGGTTCTCCCATCTACCTGCATTTCAGCTGCATAATTTGCCAGACTTCAAAGAGAAAGAGGAGGAAAAGACTTGATTTAGTTTCAGTAGGTTTTATAGCTACAGTAAAAAGGAACATATGCCAGAAATAATGTTGTGTTCTATATTTTTATTCAGATTGTGGAGAAATATTTTTATTATTTTTTCTATGAGATTATTGAATGTTGTAGATACATACCTTCTTATTTGAACCAAATCTCCTGCTCTCTCTCACATGTCCATGTGACATCTGTTCATTCCTAGCAAGCATTTGTAACCATGAGAATAACTTTAAAAACATAGGTTGTGGATTCTACTCTAAATCACGCACAAAATAGCAACCATTAATACATAGTAATGTTTTCTATTCTGTTAGCTATTAACTTTCACAAAGTAGATTAATTTAACGCCCTGAATTTAAAACTAGCAGTAGTTTATTAAGATTGATCCCACTGTTTCAAGTGTGGATATACTGCTCCAATTCTGTGTTGTTTTCATCATGAAATGACATTACTATCTATCTATATGTAATAATTCTCCAGTGCAATCTTTTTTCTGCCTGTCATGGTTTCTAAAGCATCCTGAGATGACCTAAAAAACTGAACTTTGGCAGAAATGTATCAGTCTTTTTGTTTTTCATAGATAACAGTAAATATCCTAGCATGTGAAATCTCCCTGTGTGAGTGTGAGTGTGTTTGTATGTAAGCATGGTTTTGACTAATTTTAATATCCAGAAGTAAGGGTGCCACTAAGTGAAGGAGTATAAAGTAAAATTAGAGCGGGCAACAGTGGCTCAGTAGCAGAGTTCTCACCTGCTATGCTGGAGACCCAGGCTCAATTTCCAGTGCCTACTCATGCAAAAAACCAAATTAATTAATTAATTAATTGTCATTTGATAAATTTTGCTAAAGATGTCTTGGTACACTTCTTAGATACTGAGCAAGTAAAAAATGCTAATGGCTGGTAAAAGATCCTTTCACAATTTAGGGGATGTCTAACTGTTTACTTTCCAGAAGACTGAAGAAGAATCCAATTGAGTTCTTGGCTGATTATTGTAAAATAATTTTTAAAATCATACCATGTGATTTTTGGCATATTATTGGGAAGGAGTTTATAGAATTGACTGTCATTGCTATAATAAAATTCCTTCCTGGCTCATTTACTTATTTATGGATACAAAGCTTCTCAACAATTATATCTAGAAGAACAAAATGGGTAGAGAATTTATACTAAATGCTGTCTCATTGAAAAAATAAATATGTGTCCATCGACACATAAACTAATAGAAAAAATGACATCCTTCTCATTGAGATCTTTTCCTATAATATTTTACTTTTTATGTTTAATAGTTATTTTTCTAAATGTGTAATATATTTATGCCATTTTCATCAATTATATCCTAGTGCTAAGTGTAATGGTAGCTCAAGTTGGAAGAAATTATTTAATACTTAGGGCATTATGGCCACGGGAAATAAGCAAAAATTTCAGTTTATCTATATACTTTTGCTGCAGCATAATAGACTAATCAGTAAAGGACTAAAAAGTATTCAGTTATGCTAAAATTCTGTGGGGAAAGCATAAAGGAAATAGAAGTTCAAGAAAACAATATAAAATTATTAACTGTTAAAGAAGAGTTTTGTTCAAGTATTTTTTCAAGAGGATGATACAGATATTAAACATTATTATTTAGATTTCATTGAATGTCTTCAAAACAGAACACAATTGTTTTGTTTTTCTGTATCAGTTTTACGTTATGCTGATTATTCAAATTCATCATTTGTAATTAAACTGAGAGTAAAATAATTTAATGCCAACTTAAAGATGAATGTCAGGGTACATATATTTTTTTAAATTTCTATAGGAAATCTGTAAGCAAAAAGTTCAAAGACCACTATATTGGCAAAGTCACTGAATACAGTGTGAGAATGACCAGAAGGGGGAAGACTGGAGGCAAAAAAGAGAAGCTAGTAAGTTGTTGCAATATATGAGATGAGATAGTGGTTGCTCAGACTGGGGTAGGGCAGTGGGGATGGAAAGAAGTGGAACTGGGGAGATAGAATGAACAGGATATGAGGAGAGATTAGCTGTAGGGATACGGGAGCAGCAAGAGTGAAGGGTGACACTCCATTTTCTACTTTGGTAACTGAATGGATGTCTCCCCAGTCACTGGAAGAGGGAAACAGAGAGAAACGTGAGACTTGGTGGATAGGCGTGGCGCCTGAAGTATATATATGTGTGTGTGTGTATACACTTATAGGTGTTTGTGGGACTTAAGAAGAGAGATTTGGGCTAGACACTTAAACTTGGTAGACATAAGAATATATACATAGTAGTTAAATCCATGGGCATGAATGATGTCTCCCAAGGAAAGAAGTAGGAGAAGAACTCAAGATTTTTTAAAAAAAGGTGATAAAGACTATGCCCAGTGTGGTTTCAGTGTTGAGTTGGGGCAGAAGGCAGCTTGGAGTGGGAGAAAAGGTATATGGGTGTACCTACACCCACACACTCATTCAAGATGGGATAGTAGTAACTAGAAGGCTGAACAGTTGACAGCATGTTCTCTTGGTGCTGATAAACTATTGCTAATCTATAGAATTTTCTTTGTAACTAAGTAATATGTAGATTAATTTATGATTTGAAAAACCATGTTTTTTTCCTACTTTAAATAATCAAGTTTTTCCATGGAAATGCAACTTTCTAACAATTTTTGCCCTATTTACTATTTAGCATTTAGTACATATACAATTATCAGTGCCAATTTAATATAAATCACCATGCTAATTAGGAGTGAAGGAATAAGTCAGATATGTAGCCAGATTTTATGTGTGTTTGGGAAATTTAGTTGGTCCATAACATACTGTACTATAAGGCAATAAATGATATATGCCACAAATAAACACTTCGATTTTTATAGATAAGCATGGAAAAATATTTTTATTCTAAAGGTTTTCAGTATAATGTAAATCAAATACTGGTTTCAAAGCTCTGTCATTAAAAATTAATTCCTCCAATCATATTACTACCTTTTCCCAAATATTTATTAAAGAGAAAGCATAGGCAAACTTAAAAATTTAACAAAATACTGAAGTTAGGGGTATATCCCCCAGTTTGGATTTTTATACCCCGACTATCAAAAGAGAACTTGCTGTGGCAAGCTGAATAGTCAACTATCTATTCAGTTTAGTTCTTCAATTTAATTAGAAATGGCAAAGTCCAGAGGGAAAAAATAACTGACGATTTACTTAAATGTGTTTCTCCTTTCTTGGCTTCTCCCTTCCTATGGTCTTGAGCTATACTTGATCTTCTCCTCTTTAACCTCTTATATTAAAAAAATGCTTAATTAAGGCTGAATCTGAAATGTTCTTCATTCCTTTTTGAGGAGTCATGCAATTAAAAATTTGAGAATCTGCTCTGTTGTTTTAGGAACACAGATTACCCTGAACAATCCACCCTTAAAAATTAAATAGAATGTTATAATCATAAATAGCTCTGCCTTGCAGTCATTTCTGTAATTCTGTCTAACATTCATATTGTCATTTGATTAGTTAATCATCCATTTTCAAAGGTGTGAATGTGTTTTCACACTTCTGCTAAGACAGTGTTAACTATGAAACTATAGATAGCAATAGAGATTAATTATCTATTGCACAAGTTCCCACACCTTGTGCTTACCAGATAGGGGAAGAGAGTGCATGTCTTAACACAGGTGTGATCTCAAAAAATGGAAAAAAAAAAACAAAAAACAAAAAAAGCCTTGGTCAAATGAGTTCAAGGAGTACTTTCAATTGATGTATCTTCACAATATGAACCACATTTACAGTTTTAATTTTATTTCATAAAACAATTGCTGTCCCATGTATAACAAGATTTATTCTGTGAGTAGACTAGTGCATATCTTCAATGGTAAATAAGTGAATGAAGTGGAGGCATTTTACAAATGAGTCAATCTTTCATGGAATTAGAAAATGGCGCAGAAATCCTTTATCAGATTCGAAAAATTTGCTGAAATCTCAATTGTATAAAGCCCAGAAATTTTATATTTGTTCTCTGAAAGGTTAGTTAAATACATTGAGCCTTCTGAGCATTCTAACAACTCAAAATATTAATAAGCTCTTCAGCTGGCTTCCGGTTTTGCTGCAGCTCCCTTACCCTAATGACGAAATCTGTTAATTTGTACTCTGACTCATCACCCATTGTGGGTGGAATAGTGTCCCTCTAAACTCATGACTACCTAGAACCTAAGAACATGACCTTATTTGGAAGTAGAGGGTTTGCAGATATAATGAAAGGACGGAGAAGAGATCATACTGGAGTAGGGTGGGCCCTGAGTCCGATGAGATTGTTCTTATAAGGGATAGAAAAGGACACACAGAGAGGAAAGGGACGTAAAGATGGAGGCACAGATTAGAGTGATGCCTCTATAAATCAAGGGATGCCAAGAACTGCCAGCATCCAGCAGAAGCTAGGAGAAAAGGCGTGAGACAAGTTCCCCTTCAGATATTCTAGAAAGAATCAACCCTGCTGACACCTTCATTTCAGACTTCTTCCTCCTGAACCATGAGGGAATAAATTTCTGTTGTTTTAAGCCACCCAGTTTATAGTACTTTGTTATGGCAGCTCTAGGAAACTACTAATTTTCAGAGGACTTGATTTTTCTATCTCAGTGAGTTGTTAGCATTGATATATAGGATACAATGACTGAAAAAAAGTAGATTAAGGTGTAAAAGTTGAACTGTAACTGCATTCATTTTTTAAGTAAAGGTATGCTCAAGATTTAATCCATCATGAAAGGTAAACAATTCCTAAGTCCTTCTAGGTCAGTATTAGCTTTGTCCTACATTAAAGTGATGCAATCGGTTGCTAATATCCTAATAGCCTTCACTATGGTTAATGAAAATGAACTAAAATGTACTCATTCTTTCATCTAGAAAATGATTCCTCCGTTTCATAGGCTTTCTTTTTTTCTGTGAATGAGATTTGTGGGTAAAAGCATTCTCCTGGGCAAAATGAAAATCATTTCTGATTCAGTGTGTCTGTGTGGACACTCAAGCAAACTTGCCTTTTCAGTGTCTCATGTAAGCACACAGGCAACATTGTTCATTCTCTTTTGATTTGGGTATGATACCAGGCAAGTAAATGCCAAACAATTAGGGTTTTTTCATAGTAGGAGAACGAAATAAAAACCAAGTCGTTGGACCAAAAAAACGTAACATTTCAATGTTTCTAATCTGCCTACTGGTTAAGACACTATTTTGCAACATTGCAAATGAACTGGCCAATTCATATTTAGTCACCTTTCCCAAATCTGACTTCCTAACTCCATGCTAGTACCCCCTCCATTCAATTAATAAGGATGGCCATCATTTATCACCATGGCCTCGCTTGGATTAAGGATCCATTAGTTCTCAGGCCTATTCTGACCTAACTGGCAGGTCCAAATTAACCAGACACCTCCTGAGAAATCTCAGCAGTAGCAGCATTGCTGAGAAGATCTTCTTTACAAATGAATTCATACACAGAGCCAAGGGTTAGGACTAGAAGATCCCGTTTGCAAATGAGCTCATACCCACAGGACTAGGCATTAGGATTAAGGACTTGAAGAAATAGTGTTAGTTAAGGTTCTCCAGTGAAACAGAACTGACAAGATGTATATATTAAGAGATTGTAGGAATTGGCTCATGCAAACATGGGGATTGGCAAATTTGAATTCTGTAGATTAGGCCTCAAGTTAGAAACTCGGGCAAAGATGATATTGAAATCCACAGGAGAAGTGGGCTGGCTGAAGTAGAGTTAGAAATGCTTATGCTGAAATTCTCAATTCTCCTTTTAAGGCCTCCGACTGATTGGATCAGAAGACTCCTCCCAATTGCTGAAAGCAACCTCCTTTGTTGATATAATCAGCCATAGATGCATTTGACTAACTAATGATTTAAATCCATCTTTGAAATATCCTCCCAGTAATAATCAGGTCATTGCTTTCTTGACAAAACAATTGGACACTATAACCTAGGCAAGGTGATATATGAAATTAGGCATTACACATGCCTTTGTGATGGACATGATTCAACCTATCATATCTTCATTGGGCATTGTTCTAGTTTGCTAGCTGCTGGAATGCAACACACCAGAGACAGATTGGCTCTTAATAAAAGGGGATTGATTTTGTTAGTTTTTCAGAGGAAAGGCAGCTAACTTTCATCTGAGGTTTTCTTATGTGGGAAGGCTCAGGGTAATCTCTGCTGGCCTTCTCTCCAGGCCTCTGGGTTCCAACAACTTTCCCCAGGGTGATTCCCTTCTGCATCTCCAAAGGCCTGTGCTGAGCTGCGAGTGCTGAGATGAGGTATGCCGAGCTGCTTGGGCTGTGCTACATTGCGCTCTCTCATTTAAGCACCAGCCAATTAAGTCAAACATCACTCATTGCAGCAGACACTCCTCCTAGCTGACTGCAGATGTAATCAGCAACAAATGAGGTTCACATACCATTGGCTCATGTCCACAGCAACAGAACTAGATGCCTTCACCTGGCCAAGTTGTCAACTGAATCTACCACAGGCCTATCTCCTGAGGAAAGGGAGCACTGTACCCTCATGGGTTTATTCTAATCCTACTACTTCCCATCTACAGACCTAAGAAAGAATGAGCACAAATGGACTGAAAGAGAAATGCGTTTGGGTCTGGGAAACCAAGCTGTCTTTTCTTGGAGCAAATCTTGAGGTTTAAGATTTTGTCTGGCTCCAGAAGTAGGGGATGGCTTCTGTAAAGCAACACACACATTTAAAAATGTACTCATTAGGCGCTCTAATTTGGAGCAAAAATATAATGACTCTGATGGTTCTTCTCAAATTCCGAGTTGATTCTGAAATTTCTCTCCCATTCATTGGAGTAGCTTAAGCTAGAAAAGATCCAACACTGATAGGAATCTTTTGTTTATTCTTGAATTTGGGAATATTGCTATGGTCATCCTGAGATTGACCAAAGCCAGTTAGAGATACAGCAGATATATAAGTCAGTATTGCTCTGACCTGCGTATAAGCTCACATGTATCAATGCTCGCCCAGCTCTCTGCTCACCAGTTACTAATATCATACGCAAATATCTGAGGCTCAACCATAAAATAAAATAATCTGGGTCAAATAGATCATGGTAATTTCTCTGGGCCTGTCTGTTTATTTATTATGTTACAAATAAGCTCTTTGTGATAGGATTCCTATGGAAACAGAGACTAATAATAATAATAAATATTTAAATTATTGTATTTAATATTTACTATGTGCCAAACAGTCAAATAAACACTTCATAATCTAAATTTAATTATTAGGAAACTCTTGTTATATTGGTGTCATTATCCCCATTTTATAGATAAGGAAAATGAAATACAGTAAGGTTAATAATTTCCCACAATTCTACAACACAGGGAAGACTCCTATCAATAGTGTCACTATCTTATATCATACCAAATATCAGAACATGCTTATTTGTTTATTGATTGCTACCAATAGCTTAACCTGAAAAAGATTTATGAATTCTTGGGTTTATTGACAGAATCAGAAAAGCACCAAGTGGTTGGATAAGAACAGTGACATTGCTATGCTTATTAATGGTCGTGACATTATTTTGCAACATGTATGTTATCAAGTCCCAGAAATGGTCTCCCAATGAACCACACCTCCTGATTTCTTCCTAGATTCTGTGACTCACTCATAGCCATTCAAACGTGGCAGTAGTGATACATTGTATAAACTATGGTCATCCAATCTCTGCCTCAGCATTATAGGTTGAGATAATTTTTCTCTTTAATTCACAAGTCCTATGATCAAGAGGAGACGTACTTAACAAGTAATCTTAACTGAAGATATGAAGCTGGACCTTATTTATATGACAATATTCAGTACCTTAACCCTCAGCCTGATGCCATAATGGGGTGAGACATTAAGAGGTCTTGGCAGATGGTGAGCATGTAGGAGGAATTTAAGTAATCTTTTTGCCAGCATTTATTCTATGTGGATTAAATAAGACCAAAAATTGTTTGACCCTTCTTTCCTTGAGAGGTGGATATTCATAACCCCTTCCTTTAATCTAGGAAGGCTCTAAAACTGCTTTGATCAATAGATTGCAGTGGAAATGATTCTTTCTCAGTTTTAGGTCCAGGACTTAAGAAATTTGAATTCCCACTTCCTCTCTCTTGGAATACTAATTCTTAGAAACCATCTGCCATGGTGTGAGGAAGCCCAAGCCACTCTGTGGAGAAGCCAACATAGAAAGAAGTCAAGATTCCTGGCTGACAGTTTCATTGAGCTCTTATCTGACAATCAGCACCAACTTGTCAACCATGTGAATGAGCCATCTTGGGAGTGAACACTCCAGCCTCAGTTGAGCCACCCCAGCTGATGCTGCATAGAATAGAGAGTATCCATCCCCGCTGAGCCCTGCTGAAATAGAATATTTGTGAGCAAAACAAGTGATTGCTGTTGTTTTAAGTCACCAAGGGTTGTAAGGGTTTGTTATAGAGTCATTGATAAGCAGAACACCGTGACATATGGATTAGTGATCTGTTACTGAGCTGTTGGTCATTTTTCTCACCTCTGAAAACTGAATATGTAATCATTCATAATATATATTTCAAAATTAATTTGAAGTTGAGGAAGAGATGTGAAAAGTGAAGGACAGGGGCAGAAAGTATGGTTAGGAATGAGGATAATGCAAAAAACATACCACAAAGTCCTAAATTTGGAAAGCTGTCAGTTTCTAATGAAATTAAGCATATACCCGACTTATGACTCAACAATTCCCCTCCTAGGTAACTACCCAAGAGAAATGAAAATATATATCCACAAAAAGACTTTTAAGGACTCTTCATAGTAGCTACATTTTTAGTGAACCTCAAATGGAAGAAAAAAAAAGCAAATGGCGTTTAATAATAAAAGAAGCCAGATCCAAAGAATTACATCTTGTCCACTCTAATTCAACCAATATTATTCCATATAATTTCATTCATAAATTTCAAGAACATGAAAATTCAGCTATTATGATAAGGATTGCAGTTGTGGGTACCTCCATAGGGAGAGGAATTGACTGGAGAGTCATGAGAAAATCTTCTGAAATGATGGAAATGTTTTAAATCTTGATATGGGTAAGCATATACATCTATAAAAATTAATTTGCTATACACTTAGGATTTATATAATTTTTCTGTGTTAATTTTACCACAATTAAAAATAAATGAACTGATACTGTACTGGAAAATCCAGACATGGCTTATCCTCCCTACGGTTTAGGCAAGCACACAAATGCATAGAGATAATTCTCTCACTGTTTTGCTCTTCTTAGGGTCCGTCATTGGGAAAGTCTAATAAGGCTCCCCTTTCTTCCTTTTCCCTGTATATTTGTCAAGAAGGAAGTGCATTTAGGTATCAGGGGTTCCCTATGCCAATCATATGATTTAAACAGTGCTATTGCATTTCTTGTTTTTTTTGTTAGACTATTCTTCCATTTCTTAACATTCTCTTTGAAAGTTCTTGCATGGTTTTTGCTTATGACACTCCACTTTTGACTTATCCCAATTTAGAATATATCACGTTTCATCATCACTTTTACTTTCTAATCTTTCGATGTCAGCATTTCCCAAAATCAAGCTTCAAATTACATCTAACAATCCATACACAATTAGAGCCATATTTATTTATGGAACTCATTGACATGACATTGTGCAAATTAACTCCATTTATATCACAATAGCTTTTATAACTAGAAAAAGTAACATTACTTTATAATAAGCTATATTTTGGTTTTCAAATGGGTGAGCTGAGGTTTGTTTCTTTTTCTTCCTTTGCTTGAGATGAATTTGATGCATATTGCATGTTCCAATTTTAAATCTGACACCTAGATAGAAAACTGACAAACAGGAAATGACTAAAGGAAGAGGCTTTTCCTACCATGTTTGATACTCAAAACAGACGGCATTTTGTAAAAAAAAAAAATTATTTTCTTTTTTGGGGCACGAAGGGATGGGACAGTAACAATGTTGATTCAAGTAACAATGTCGATTCATTCACTTATTCCCTTTGTGCCTATGTTAATAAGAAAAGTGGCTGTGCAATTAGTACAACCTCTTCCAGTATTTGCTTTATAGTTTGGTCTGGATCAAATTCTTGGCTAAGATTTGATTCAGATTATTCAACTCTTAACCCTTTGACTAAAGAGTTAAAAATCACTAATGTCAATAAAATGGAATGTGTCCCTTTTAGGGCATTTTCCCTAACTCTTAGAGAAGAGTAACTACATTTTCATATTTCCTTCGTTTCTAATGAAGGAGGTTAATCAGTGCACATGGGAACTGAGGTGACTGTGGTCTATTGACTCAATACATGACCTGCAAGTCAATCCCTTAGATACGAATTCTTTCATCTTGTAAGCAAAAGTGAGACATGGAGGTAGTACACAGTTTAGGTGTGAAATTCAGAATGTTTCATAACTAGCTAAGTAGGCCATCCCTGAATTAACTTTTTAAAATTAGACTTTTTATTGTGAGTAAAACATGCCCATTATAAAAAGTGAAACAGTACAGAAGCATTTTTTTTTGTATGCTGTATGGTGGGGTCACATTTCATTATTTTTCCATGAGAGTATCTCGTTGTTGAATTTCTGTTTGTTTGTTTTTGCTTGTTTGTTTGTTTTTTGGAAGTGCATGGACCCAGAATCAAACCTGGGTCTCCTGTATGGCAAGTGAGAATTCTACCACTGAATTATTCTTGCACCCCCAGAAATATATTTTTTTAAAAGTCTCTACCTGCCCTCTCTGCTTCTCACCTTAACTCCTTTCTCCTACAAAGTAGCCACCATTAATAGTTTGTGCATCCTTCCATGCATTTCTCACTTAAGTAGAACATGTATCTATGTAACAGCCTTTTCCTCTTTTCCCAAATGAAGTTAGAATCTATACACTGTCCTAAACTTGTTTAATTCACTTAAAAATACAATATGATTATGTTTTCTTGACATTAATAATAATCTACCTCTTTACAAATTTTGAAATAAAAAATTTTTCCATTAATTCCAAAATTATGTTTACTTTTCACAAGTTGTCTTGATAAAAACAAAAATACTGCAGATAGGGCTAAAGTCTCTTTTTATCCCTCCTTTGAATTTCAGTCCCTACCCTTAACATCTCCCCAGGTCACCACCGTTAGCCCCTTCGTTAAGTGCCCTTCCAGAATTTATTCTTTGCATTTACTTATTATTATTTACAAAATCACAGTCCACAGCTTTGTTTTAGTATGTATTTTTTAAATATAAATAGTGTCACTCTGTATATAAAGTTCTACCACGTTCTTTTTAACTAACAATTTGTCTTGGAGACACATCCATGTTAATACACATAAATCTACCCCATTCTTTTACCTGCTGCTATAGTACACTGTGTTTGGTATCTCCCTTATTGATGGTCATTTAGGTTATTAGTTTTTTTCATGCTTACGAATAATGCTTTATTCATAAAAATTACGCTGGTAACTTTAAACAAATTTCCTTATGTATAATAATTGTATAGAACATGTTGACTGTATTAAGGCTTTCAAGATGATGCCTAATTACAAAACTTTTTAGGTTAATAAATCAGGCATTCTATTTAACAGCTAGTAAAAAATATACTAGAATATGCGACTTTGTCAATTCCGACAAAATCAAAATGCTTCCTTTTGCACATGATCAAAGACTGTTAGTAAGAAGTGGAATAACTGGGTCATAGAAGCTGTTTTTGTTTTTTTTTTTTAGTAAAGTCTGCTAAATTGCCCTCCAAACTGTTGGTCCCTACTTCAGTTCCACCAGCAGATCCCATTCCTTTACATCTTCCCTGACACTTAATACTGTCAAATTAAATTTTTTTTTCAATCTGGGGGTGAAGAATACTATCTTTTTTATTGTAATCTGCAATTCCCTGATTACTAGTGAGCTTTAGCATCTTTTTTTTTTTGTCATTTATATTTTCAGTTCTATGAATGGCTTGTTTATATTCTTTTTCTATTTTTCTAGGATGTGGTTTATCTTTTTCTTATTGATTTGTAGGAATTCTTTGTATAATTTGTATACTAATCCATGTTCAGTTTATGTATGTTGCAAATATTTTCTCCAAATATGTCATTTCTTTTTTGGACTTTATGGTATGTTGTGATAAAAATATATTTAAATGTTGATATTGTTAAAATCATTGACAAGGTCACTGGCATATTCTACTATATTTCCATACTAGCAGTCAAAGAAAGCACCAGGGTTGCTAGCCAAACTCATAGAATTTTGTAGACAGACAACATTTTAATGTATTGATACAATTAGCATGTTTACCAAGACTTTGCTAAAGGTTGCAGGGTTTAGGTAGAGTTTCAAGGACAGTGTTAAGCCTTAGGATGAATGGTGGTAATAAGGCAAGAATGCACAGTAGCAGTAATTCATAATATTTGTCTTAAGACAGGGTTGTAATGTATTGGGAGTTTATGAGAGATTTCTTTGATCTGCTGCTGGTGGTTGATGTGGTGTATTTGGGAAAGAACAGGATTACAGAGAGTCTTCACTGAGCTCAGATGGCATTTAAGATATGACTTGATTTTTGTGCAGATTAAATATGGCCTCAAATTATTTAATCCTGCTCTCATTTACCCTGGGCTGGCCTGTGACTGTGTTGATCAATAGAGTATAGCCATGCCAGTTTCAGACCTAGCCTTTTAGAATATGGACAGCTTCCTCTGTGGTCTCTGGGAATGTTGAATTGCCATGCAGAGGTCCAACTGCCTTACTATAGAGATTATGTGGAAATGCTGAGATGACATAAAATATGAGAAGGACCAAGGTGAGTCCGGTGATCCAATTGTCCCTGCCAAGGCACCAAACACATGAATATAGCACTCTTGAACCTTCCATTCCAACTTAGATGCCAGCTGGTTACCTCCTGGATGCCCTACTTGATGCCATGTGCCTGAATTCCTAACTTAGAAAATTGTGAAATATGGTAAACTGTCTCACCAAATTTTGAGATAGTTTATCGGGTAGCAATGTGCTATTGGACCAAATTCTAGTACTAGACTTTGGAGGACAGGTTGACACATTCTGGTTAAAAGGAAAAACATTAACAAAGGCAGCAAAGGCCAAAGGGCAGTTTGGAACTGGTCTGTACTCATTTCACTATAACACAGGATTTGTTTGGGGAGTAGCAAGGGATAAAATCAGAAACGTTGGCTTAGATCATATTATCAAGAAGAATCTTAGATGTCAGCAAAGGGAATCTGTACTTAATGTGGTAAACAAGAGGAATCAGTAAATGCTTCTGACAGTTGAGGCACTCACAGTTACAATAGATAGGCTATATTGGCCCATGGAAACCCAAAGATGGACAGATTGACTAAGAAGCAGTGGAAACAATTTAATGAAGAGTAACCATATCTCAGAAAAGAAAGGATGGATCCAGAAGGTGTGGAAGGAAAATCTATGAGATTTGGCATTGCCTAGGAGGTAGGCATGAGAGACCAGAAGGGAGTAAGAGTCCTTTATGATTAAACTTTCAAACGTAGTTGATGGGGATAAAGGACGAAATAAATGAATGCTCACTTTTGTGCCGAGAGTTTTGTATAGCTAATAATTCCTTATACATACAGGCATTTTTATTTTTAAGGACAGAGATGGATAGGCATAAAAAGCAAAGTGGCAGCACAATTTTTAATGTGTACAGCAGTAGAGTAGTTTTTTTTTATCATCCCAATCTTTAAAATTCCCTCTAATTGGCCACATTTTAGCCACTACATCTAATGAAAAATCAATCAGCATAATGAATGGCAATCTGATTTTGTCAATTATGGGAAAGTCTCTAGAATGTTTTAGAGTGAAAAAGTAACCTCTGTGATCTCATCATTATAATTTCCTCAAGAGGATTTACTAGCAGCAAAAATGCCCAATGCTAGAAACACCATTTTAAAACTAGAGTCATTCACTTCCATCACAAAAAGCAGAGCCTCGTTCCCACGCAGAGGGTCACGATGGATCATTTCAATGTCCCCCCTTTTTTTGGCAGGTCCTTGAACATCTCTGGGAAGAGCAGCAGAAGTTGGTGTTGGGCATCCCTTCCCAGCTGGGAGTGTGGTGGGGCGACGGCTGGGTTGTCTGGAAGGAAGGAACTGGGAACCCTGATAAAAGCAGCAAAGTCACGTGGAGAGAGTTCTTGCCAGCATAGGAAATGTGAAGCAGAGCAGCTGCTGAATATGCCGAGTAGCTTACACCATGACTGAATCTCTGATCAAAGATAACAAGACTTCTGAAGGGGCAGAGGACAGGGATGTGGTAAAACATGACCAGAAGAGATGTAAAGGACTCAGGGAAAATATTCTTTCTGCTGTCCAAATAGATTCATGCTCCTGCAAATGAATGCCAGAAAATCCCTTTTAAAAACATTCACTCTGCTTAAAAAAAAAAAAAAATTCACTCTGATTTCTTTATTCTATCTGGTTGTTGTAATATACTGAGTTCTTAAGGGAAAGGGCAAAGCCCAAATATGGTGGAATACAAGTGTGTGGAGAGTGACATTTAAAATAGAAAAAAAAAATTATTTTGTTTGGAGCTAAGTGTGTTTTTACTATCTAAGCATGTCTGACCAGTAAATCCTCAGAAATCATCAGTTGGGAAAGCAGAGTACAAGGAGTAGAGTTTTCTTTTTAAACATCTCAGATTGAGTGGTGGTTTCTGCTGTTGGAAAGAAAAGGCAATGGAGGATAAGCCTTTTCCCGAGGCAGCCCAGGTGGCAACATCTAGTCCACAATGGAGGTTGGCCAAGGCAATTGGGCTCAGCTCACACCGTTTTCATTCTTTTTCCTAACCATCCCTGCACTAAGCCATGCAAAAGACCTATATGAGAATATACATAGAAATGAGGAGTGGGACTCCCCATTCCTTCTCTTTGTTTCTTGGCTAAGTAGCCTACCTAGGGTGAATTTCCCTCCAGATCTAAGGAACCTCCCATAGTCCCATAGTCCATCCCAAGCTCTTGTGTCCCCTGCCATATCACCCAGGACCCTGGCCTAGTGATCTTATGTGGTGGAACAAACTGTCTTAAGCAAATAATTGCGCTTGGATTTAACATCTGACCTTGCAGCACATACCACTAGTTACCTACTGGGGTTAAGGCAGAGGAGAGAGATAGGTAAAGATATCCACGTAAATGAAAATAAAGTGAAGGTAGGTCCTGTGAAATAAGTTAAAAGATTAGGAAGAGGTTTTTGTTTTTTAAACTATTTTTCTGATTATAAAAGAAGAATATGAATATAAATTAGCTGTACTATCCAGAGATAGCTATTTTTCGCCATTTTGAAGTATTTCCTTATAGTCACACATATAAAAACGTCAGTTTTGATTTTGCGAGCATTTTGGCTCTAACATCCCAAATAGATGGTTTTCATCCCCCAAGGTCTCAAGATGTCTTCTAGTATCTTAGCAATCATATTTTATGACATGTTTCTATTCCATGTGGGAAAAGGGGGAAAGGACCATCTGAGAAGTATTATCCAACCATTGTTCCTTATTATTATCATTATTTTTTGCATGAGCAGGCTCTGGGAATGGAACCTGGGTCTTCAGCTCAGCAGGTGAGAATTCTTGCCACTGGGCCACCATTGCACTGGCCCTCTCCTTATTTTTTAACGCAGCACTTAGTCACAAGGACACAGCTAGTTATAAAAGGGTCTGGGAAATGTAGCCTTCTAGTTGAACACATTGCCTTCTTAAATAAAATTTGAATGCTTTACTAAGGGAAAAGGAGAGATTGGATATTTGGTAGGCTATTAATGATTTTGCCACATTCACGTAGCTTTACAATGCAAACATTTTTCTCATCACAAACTATTCCTTATAAATATGATTTTAAATGGATGTAAAGTGTTCCAATATGATAATATATCTTAATTCATTTACATTTATCCCATGACTATTTTTGGAGTACTTTTCAGTCTAAATGTCCCAAAGAGTGTTTTGCTTACTACTGCATCCCAGAGTCCACAAGTGATCCTGATATATAGTAAGTGTTAAATGAATGAATTGCTTCACTATTAAGTGATAACATTTTGGCCCAACTTCATTAGCTATTAGTTTACTTTAAGAAACCGCTGTGTAGATCCAGATACTAAGTCAAGCTTTCACAATCTTCTTGGACAAACATAATCTTCCAATTCCTGGAAAAGAATTCTCCAACTGCTTCTTCTGCCTAGTAGTTATACAAAATTATAGGGGAAAAGTGATGTGAGAAATATTATTGATATTACCATCTTCAAGTTTGGGAGCAAAGAGGAGATGTATTAGACTACAATTTATATTTGCACCCTATCCTGTGAGGAAAGAGTGAGATTCCTGATGGACTTTTTGCATCTATTCAGCAACTCAGTTCAAAATATCTGTTAAAATAGAGGGCCCAATAATGAAAACACTAACTTGATCCTGGCTTTTTGAAAAGTTCAAAATCTATTTAAGATGTAAACTTTCTTATTGGTGTTTTCCATAGCCTGACAACTAGTATTTACTAGGTAAACATAAGGAAACACAGGGTACCTTATGAAGTTGTGGTAGACAGTATTTTCCTCAGATGTCTCCAATGATACCTCCCATCCTACCTGCTCTTCTGCAATATTCTCTTGCCACTTCCTGGTTAAGATGTAGGGTCTAATTCTCCTCCCCTTAAATTTAGGTGGCATTTAGTGACTCACTTGACCTATAGGATGAAGAAGAAGTGATGTGCTGGTACTTCTAAAGTAAGTCACAAGAAACTTTGCCCTTTTTGTCTGTGTTTCTCACTTCTGGACCTAAGCAGTTAAGGACTGTGAGTATTTTTGTATTATGTCCTGAAACAACAGCATTGGAAGCCATAGATTGAAATGGTCACATCACAAGATGAAGGAAACCTGGATTCTTGAATAACTAAATGGAAGACAATTCTACTGACTTTGTTTCAACTTTACAAGAACAAGAAATAATTGTTTTTTCATGTGAAACCACTGAGATTTTGGTTTGTTGCTGTGCTGGTTTGAAATGATGTATGGACCCTATAAAAGCCATGTTGTAATCAAAATCCCATTTCGTACAGGTAGAATAATCCCTATTCAATACTGTATGTTTGAATCTGTAATTAGATCATCTCCCTGGAGATGTAACCCAATCAAGAGTGGTTGTTAAACTGGATTAGGAGAGATGTGTCTCCACCTCTGAAGAAACATTTTGGAGAATGAGAGAGATTCAGAGAGAGCAGAACGACATAGCCATGAGAAGCAGAGAGTCCATCAGCCAGCAACCTTTGGAAATGAAGAAGGAAAACACCTCCTGGGGAGCTTCATGAAGGGAAGCCAGTAGAGAAAGCTAGCAGATGATGCTGTGTTCACCATATGCGTTTCCAGATGAGAGAGAAACTCTGACCCTGTTTGCCATGTGCCTTCTCACTTGAAGAGAAACACTGAACATCATCAGCCTTCTGAACCAAGGTATCTTTCCCTGGATGCCTTAGATTGGACATTTCTATACACTCATTTTAATTGGGACATTTTCTTGGCCTTAGAACTGTAAACTAGCAACTTATTAAATTCCCCTTTTTAAAAGCCGTTCTATTTCTGTTATATTGCATTCTGGCAGCTAGCAAACTAGAACAGATTTTGGTACCAGGAGTGGGGTGCTGCTGTGGTTTGCAGATACCAAACATGTTGAAATGGCTTTTTAAATGGACAAGGGGAAGGTTCTGGAAGAGTTGTGAGAAGCTTGATAGAGAAGGCCTAAAGACTGTTGATAGAAATGTGGATTCTAAAGACACTTCTGATAAAGCCTTAGACAGAAACGAGGTACGTGTTATTATAGACTGGAATGAAGATGGCCCTTGTTTTAAAATAGCAGATAACCTGGCAAAATTGACTAGTGGCTTTGGCTGGAAGGCTGATTTTAAAACCCATGAACTTGAATATTTAGTAGAAGAGATCTCCAAATTAATGTCGAAAGTTCAGCCTGGTTTCTCCTCACAGCTTATAGTGAAATGCGACAGGAAAGAGATAAACTGAAAACTGAACTCTTGGGTACAAAGAAACCTGAAGTTGATGTTCTGAAAAATTCTGGGCTTCCAGGAAGGGAGACCCCAGAGAATAGTGCCCCACATGAAGATTTGGCCAAATTTGGAACCAGCACAGTTACTATAGCACAGCAGGGATTATCTTGCCCAATAGAGTTATAAATGCAGCTTCAGGAGTGACTTTCTGTTCAACGTAATTTCCATAAATTTGTACTGATGGAAACAAGTAAAATCATGCTTTAGAAACAGAAGAATGAAAAGGGACAGCAGCTGTTTCTAACTGTAAACCTCTGATGTCTTTTTAATATAGAAATAATGCTTCATAGACTAGTAGGATGCATTATTTTTAGTATTGATTTCCTTTCAGAGAAAATAATATATATTATCTTCAGGATTAACAAATCACTTTCATATGCTCTATAAATTAATTAGTGCATTTATTCATTAAACAAGTACCTACTGACTGCTTGTTGATGTTCCAGGCAATGTGCTAGGACTATAATGGTGAGATAAAAACAGCTACAGACTCTAGCCTTATGTTGGGTTACACAGATATTAATCAAATAATCAAACAGTATTAAGTGCCCAAAAAAGTATGGGGTGCCATGAAAATGTATCAAGGGGAATGAATTTCTTTGATGAGTTTGTAACCTACATAGTATGAGTAGCATCCCTGAGGAAGTGACATTTGGATCAAATCTAAAGGATTCATAACGGTTGAAAAAAGAGAGGAGGGTGGGTGGGGAAGAGTGTGTATTCGTTTCCTATTTCTACTGTAACGAATAACCACAGACTTAGTGGCTTTAAACAGCATAGATTTATGATTCTATAGTTCTGGGGCTCAGAGGTCTGGAATGGGTCAGCGGGGCTGCATTCCTTCTGGAGGCTCAAGGGAAGACTCTTTCAGACGCCTGCCTTCCTGGGCTCATGGCCCTTCTCCAGCAACGGCATTCTCTGACCTCTGCTTCCATAATCACATCTCCTTTCCTCTTGCCTCCCTCTTATAAGGACCCTTGCGATCACATTGGGCCCAGGTGGATAAACCAGGGTAATCTTTGCATCTCAAGATCACTAATTTAAGTGCATAAGTCAAGTCCCTTTTGCCATGTGAGGCCCTGTATTCACAGGCTTTAGGGATTATGTCGTGGAGATCTTTAGGCATCTGTCTACCACAGAGCAGAGGGCAAGGCAGAAGGATGGCACTGATCAAAGCCCAAAAATGGGAGGGAACTTACCGAAGAAACAGAATGAAGCCAGTATGACGGGAGCATCAGAGCAAGGCGGGTGGGCAACGATGTGAGACAGGCCTGGAGAGCTGGGACAGGGCCAGCAACTGCAGAAATTTGTAGACTATTTTAAAGATTTGGGTCTATAACTAATTTAGAAGCACTTGGAGACATCTCTGTTTATCAAGAAAATGTCACCAAACTGAACTTTCAAGGTTGTTTCTAGCTCTGAGGTGTTGTGGAATTAAAAATGTGCCTATTATAATTCACAATAATTCAATTTTATAAAATGGAAATACAATAATTCAATTATGGAACCTGCTATTTAGAGTTGATGTGAAGACTAAAAACTTAATTCATGTAAAGCACTTTTAATGGTGCCTGGCACATATCAAGCACTACATAAATGCTAGCTATTGTTACCTAATTATGCAAAATGAAATCTGGTGTTAAGAAAAAAGAAGGCTCTGTATTATAGTTGTTCAATTCTGAGGGACACCCAATAAAAGGGGAGTGAGGTGAAGTGAGTGGGATTTGAAATAGCAGCAAGATAATTCAGACCAAAAACAAAGTGGCAGGCTAGACAGTGTGAAAGGATAAAAAGTAAAGTGGCTATCTAGTTGTATTCCTTGGTGAATCTAGTTCAAATGGACAGGACGGACTGAGTGCATTATAGAACAAATGAAGCGCAGTTTGAAAATCTCTGGGAATTCTGACATGTCTTAGGCTACCCTTGATGGAGCTGAAAATTGCAGTGAGCAGAATGCTGGACCCACGACGTATTATCAAAGGACAAGGAACCACTTATTCAAGCTAAACACTTAGTGCTGTCATGCTGATGTGACAGAGAATGACACTCAAGCCCAGATATGGGGCCATTTTTAGGCAAGATAAATATTGCACTGTGTTATTTCAGAGTTGAAATCTGCTAAGGCATGCAGGCATTGCTTGAAGCTAGGCTGGTGTTCTAGTTTGCTAGCTGCTGGAATGCAATACACCAGAAACGGAATGGCTTTTAAAAGGGGAATTTAATGAGTTGCTAGTTCACAGTTCTAAGGCCCAGAAAATGTCCCAATTAAAACAAGTCTATGGAAATCTCCAATCAAAGGCATCCAGGGAAAGATACCTTGGTTCAAGAAGGCCGATGAAGTTCAGGGTTTCTCTCTCATCTGGAAAGGCACATGGCGAACACAGTCAGGGCTTTTCTCTCAGCTGGAAGGGCACATGGAAAACACGGCATCATCTACTAGTTTTCTCTCCTGGCTTCTTGTTTCATGAAGCTCCCCGGGAGGTGCCTTCCTTCTTTATCTCCAAAGGTTGCTGGCTGGTGGACTCTCTGCTTTGTAGTGTCACTCTCTCTGAATCTCTAATTTTCCAAAATATTTCCTCTTTTATAGGACTCCAATAAACCAATCAAGACCCACCCAAATGGGTGGAGACATGTCGTTACCTAATCCAATTTAACAGCCACTCTTGACTAAATCATATCACCCAGGCAGATGATCTCATTACAGTTTCAAACATACAGTATTGAATAGAGAGTATTCTGCCTTTATGAAATGGGATTTATAGTAAAACATGGCTTTTCTTAGGGGGCATACTTCCTTTCAAACCAGCACAGCTGGGCATGACAATTTCCTGCATGAATGTAAGAAGTACTGTACTACTAACTAGTAGTTAGGGCTTAGTTCAAAAACCTCCAAATTTACACTGTCTCAGATTGTTTTTCCCCAGACACCGACACTAAGTAGCTTGTGTGGGAGCTGATCTTCTTGGTGTGGGAGTTTAGATGGCATGGAATAGAGTCAGATCACCATGCTTTGCCACTGTTTGAATTAAAGGGCCTTTAAGACACTTCAGCTTTCGTTATTCTTAGGACAGGGCCTTCAGGAAAACTCCCGAGGGATTTTATGTAAGTTCCTAAGACTGGGACTAAGCATTTGGACTGTTCCTTCCTGTAAATAACTAATTGATATTCTGATACATATTTCTGTCTCTTCTGGAATTAGATTATTTAAGTTAGTTTCTAGGTTCTGATCAAGCTATGAGAAAAATAATAAAACGGGATTTCTGAATCTATTATGCCATTGATCAGAGTTTGCCTTTGGATTCCAGCATTCTCTAAGCATCAACCTGTCAACCTTTCCTGCCTCTCCTCATTAGCTTTGTCAATTATGGAGGCTTATTTTAGTTCGGAGATTATTGCTTTCTTCAAGTATCGTTTTTGGTAACTCATTGGCTTTCATGATGTGATATTCTGCTCTTTGTACGTTAGAGGATAGGGAAGTTCAGTTAACATGAATGACTATGTGTCTTGAATCAAAGGGGATGTGATAGAAGAAACCAAACCATAACCCCTGCAATACAGTTTTGGAATTCTGCATTCAGAATTGGAAAGCAGCTGGAACTTGATAAGAGAAAAAGAAAGCAGAGATTATAGAGAGATTTCTGTGATGAAGTCTCAGATAGTTGCTTTGTAGATGCAGCTAGGTGAACTGCTCAGACCATTGGGGATCAAAGGATGGGGCCCATGGTTGTCAAAATTTCTCTTTCAATGAGAATTTTCCTACACCCAACCAAGTATCAACTGAAGATTGGTTTCCTCGCCATTTGCAGGCCTCTGTTGTTACTGGCCTCAGATTTTCATGCAGTCTTCATACTCCCCTTTGGTCTTTTTATCTTTTATTTACCATTCTAAGAATCTCAATATCTGAATCTGGCCTTGCTCTGACTCGGCTTTTTTCCCAAAAACCTGGATTCTCATGGCTTACCAGAGCTCTTCCACTTTTTGACCTATGTTCTGCCTCTGGCATTGATTCAGTATTTGCACCTTGGTACTAACAACTCATGGTTAACTGGCTCCATCAGAAGATTATAGTAGAAAAGTAGGTCCTACAAACAAGACTTGCAGTCAAATAAATCTAGCTTGTAGACTAGTACTCTCACAGCTAGAACATAAAAGGTGTTCAACAAGTATTTGTTGAATGAATGAATACATAAATGAGTAAAAATAGTCTTTATGCTTCCATAATTTGCACAAAAATACAATACTTCTAGAGATATTCATACATTTTAATAACATCATTTTCAGCCACATTACTCTGAAAAGAGAGCATAAATGTGTGGATGTGGATATTTTTTATATGTTTGAAAATAAAGCAAAACAACAACGATGGGTAACAGAATCATCTGTGAGTCAGTGCAAAAAAAAAAAGGCGTTACTGGATTTAATATACAAATGACAAACATTCAGTGGAACATTTTAAGTCAATCTCAAAGGCTCATAAATAGTAAAGGATAATCTACACTTAAATTGTGTAAGTAAAACTGCGCTTTATATTTAAGAGATGTTTGGGTCACCTGATTCGATGCATAGCTCTACTCCGAGCAATAGGAACCTGCCATCTTCTAGAGCCACACTTTTTAGAGCATAAGTTTGGTCCTGAGAAGAGAAACAAATGTAGGTTTGTATTCTGCACTGTTCTCCTCTTCAGGACAGAATAATTTCTCCCATAGGGATAGAGAGGAGTTTAAACATTCTTTGTTCTAAGTTTCCCCGCAATTATGCTACAGTGAATATATGGTGTCTGAGTGACTGTTCTCTTTGCTGTGCCCACAGCAGTTTTCACTGTTTTTATTTTCCTGCTGAGTAAAGACTTATTAATACAGATCTCCAGGTAGCTCTTTTTTTTTTTTTTTTGTATGCTGTATGGCAGGGTCACATTTCATTATTTTTCCATGTAAGTATCCCATTATTGCAGCACCATTTGTTGAATTTTTGTTCGTTTGTTTGTTTTGCTTGCTTGTTTGTTTTTTGGGAAGTGCATGGGCTGGGAATCAAACCCGGGTCTCCCTCATGGCATTCAGGTAGCTTTTTGATTGATCTTATCTGACATTCAAATTTAGGGGGAAAATCATTTGCCAAGCTCCAGTATCCATCTCAGGTCATATTCAGAAAATCTGTGGCTTTTCTCTTCCAGAGGGCTGTTTTACCAAATATCGGCCTATTCACGGGTTTGCTCTTGTGGCCTTCTGAAGAGTTTTCTTTCTTGGGGTGTAGACAAGAAAGACAACCAGAAACCCCAGGGAAGGGGTTCTGGTTGGTCTAGGTCTGTGGTGGGTCCTTCCTTCTAGGCTTGAGCAGGTGCCTCAATTATAACCGATAATGAAGGAAAGTCAGGTTCTTATTGTTTAAAGCACTTGAATCAGGCTTATCTGTTACTCCAAGCAGAAGTAACAGATTAGTTACTTTGTCTTTGTAACTAAGTTACATTAGTCTTTGATACTTTTGTCTGGAGTCAGAAGTCATTCTTGGCTCCTTTGAGGCCATGTGGTAGGAGAGAGCAGTAGAAATGGGATCCAGCTGCAAGCTGTGAGCATTCTAGCTGGGCCCACACAAGCGTCTGCGTCTCTTGTTCTTGCTCCACAACATGTTCGTTGGCTCTGACTTGTCAGTGATTCCTTGGATGCATGCTCCCCAAGGGATATAGCCACGTGTGTCCTGTTCACCATGATAAGCCCAATTCCTAGAAGTGCCCAGGAAGAGTGTGTACTCAATGAATGATAGTTTTAGGAAGGAAGGAAAGAAGGAATGCAGATTGGTAGGTTTTCCACTCTCGATGTCCCCCCTTTCAGGATTTTGTACATTCTAGCTTTGTTTACCATTGTTATTTGAACATGACAGCATATTCCCCTCTACCTGTCTTTCCTGGTGTCTATTTGAACCCTTTTGGCTCTTGATTTCTGCTTCAGGTTTCCAGGCACTGAAGATTATAGAAGAGTTTCCTAGTTAGGAACAGTGTAAAAATGAGATACTTCTGCTTAGAGTAATAGATAAGCCTGATTCAAGTACTTTAAACAATAAGAACCTGTTTCATGTAATAAATTCCAAAGGCAAGGGCAGCTCCAGGTAGAGCATAATTAGGGCTCTAAAACTGCTTTCTGGGGAGTCCTGTGGCTCCACCCTCTTCTGGGTTAGCTCTGTTCTCCCATCATTTCCCCTCATGGCTGTGAAATGGCTGCAACAGTTCCAGCATCACCTCTAGACATGACAAAATCCAGGGGCTGAAAATGAACTGACTCTTTCTCTGTCTTCACAGCCCCCCAGCTGATTTTCCTTCATGTGTTATTGGTTATAATTGAGCCACCTACTCAAGCCTAGAAGGGACCATCCACCATAGACCTAGACCAACCAGAACCCCTTCCCTGGGACATGGGTGTAGCAACCTTCCCTGAAGCAGACGGCAGGGTGGAGGAGGCTGAATACCGCTGCAGAATTGGAGTCCTAGTGACAAGGAAGGAGGGACGAGCTATTAGAAAAATAATAGCCCTAGTTTGGGTGACCCCAGAAGTAGATCCTAAAACAATGTGTAAGTAGCTTATTTAGGAGATTAAATGGGGAGATACTGAGGAAGTAGGGAAATGAGACAAGGAAGGCAAGGCATCTAGTAGATGATACACTAAGTTACGAGACTGAGCAGCTGATGCTTGATTTAGTGGGGGACACTGGGAGTCAGTGCAGTCAGAACAGTTAGATTTATCCCAGCCCAGGGACTGGGAGACTGGAGCATTCGCCTGTTGACTCCCCTCTGCCTTGGGTGAAGGCTGCCTTACCTCCCAGCACTCCCAGCCTGCACCGCGTGTGGGCCTCAGGAAAGCTTTCTGCAGAGATTCCCGGGTGCTTTCAGCAGGCAGAGCCCACGGGATACGCGTGGAGCACTGACAGCATCTGCTAAGGTAACCAGTAGCCTCTGCTACTAACATGAACTGTTTTAATTTGTAATTTCATCTTCAGACTCTTAGAACAACCATGCCAGCCCTGAGACTAATCTAAAAAAAATGTAAATCTTCATCAGGCCACGCACCTTATAAACACTAACAGTTGTTCCCACTGGGCAGCAGAGATGTCTAGAAGGAATTCCATGTTTGTGCCTTCCCTTGAGCCTCAAACGCTGACTTTGAGAAGAAGTGGTGTTAGGGATGGGCCTCTGGGGAGGCCTGCAGCATGTTCTTTTTATAATGCTGTGTGTTTTCAACAAGGCAGAATATTTTCAAAAGAAATATGTATATTTTTAAAACAGGACTGTCCTAAGTAACTTGAAGATTTTTTTTTCTAAAGTCACTTTTTATTCTTTAACTAGGTAAGTTCAAGTGGCATCTTTTCTGGAGAGGCCATAAATAAACATAAAATTTAAAAATGATTGATTTCAGATAATGTCAGACATAATGTCTTTGTGATGGCTTCTTTTTAGAACTGGCATAAATACTACTCATGATTTTTGGGAAGGAGGTCCCTTTGGGGGTGATGAGTGGTCCTGGTCCTGGTGTCTTAGCCCCACTGGTAGGTAATACTTTGCTTTTGTGTGTTTCATAGTCACTTAGAACCTATCCATTTGCCTGGTGAGGCCAGGGCTGTGAGCCACAAAAGGGAGTACGATTAAAGTCACCTGGCCAAGAAAGTTGGAATAAGGATGGTGGGTTTAGCTGAAATCACAGTTTTGTGATTCACAGCTCAGGTCTCTGTTTTAGACAGAGCCGTTCAACAGTTTGGCAAAAATTATTCCAGAGCCCCTTTGCAAACCATGTTTGCAAGGGTTGAGGTGCATGTCAATGGGTGCATTATTCTAGGAAGATGTTATGTTGCTTTCAACAGTTTCAAAATGACCTAGAAAAAGTGATGTTGAGATTATGTTGCAAATCACTTTGCCATGTGGAATTAATATTTTGAAATGGCATTAAAGAAACTTCGTTTACTTTTTTTTATAACGTTGCCATACTATGCATAAGAGTCTCCTTTACATCCTTATTTTTTGATACTTTAAAGGTTGCCAGGTACTTACTATTATTTCTATTTGGCAGGTGGGCAAATCCCAGGCTCAGAGAAGTTAAGTCATTTGCCTAAGGTCACACAGCTCATAAAGAGTCAGGTTAAAACCTAGCTCTGCCTTGCTTTAAAAACTATAAAAATAGAGACACTATTCATAGAATGTCTACATCTAACCTCTGTCCATCTCTCCATTCTCATCTGTGGCCACCAGTCACCCCGAAGCTCCTGCCATCACTGACCTTTTTGCATGCTGATATCTCTACTTAGGGGACTTCCCTCCCTTTTTGTCTGGCTTATTATTTCTTGTCATCAACCTGCACCTCCATTGGGATTTCTTCACTTCTCTGGACAATGACCGGCACTATCGTCTATATTTCTAGTATCAAAACATCTATCATACTTTATAATCATTATCTGTTTTAATTGTTTCCTTCCAATTAGACTATCAGCTCCATCAGAAAGGGACCATGTCTTTCTCACTGACTTCAGTATATCAGATACTAGCATGCTATCTATCACGTAGTACTTGCTTAGCGAAAGAATGAATACAAGAAAGTACAGATCTCTCAATTTATTTGCTTCACTCTGGCACTCTCTTGGATTTTTACATCTTTGCCTTTATCCTAAAAATATAACAGTTCCACACACCAGGCATCAGCACAGGATTTATCACCACCTCCTGATTCATTCTCAATTTCTAGATGTTAGGATATCCTGCTGTCCACAGCATCAGTGCTAAGCTAAAAATCTTCAGCCTCTTATTAACTCTCAACATCTAATGAGTCACCACATGTGGTACTTGTTTAAAACTGTCTGCTTTTTTCCAGCACCTGATGGCAGCTATCTGCTCTCTTGTCCCTTTAACAGAAAGTCTCCTTATTGCCATCATTATGGTCAAAATTGGTGAGTACACCTGCTGTCAGATTTTAGTGGATTTCATGTTGTGCAATCAGCTGTTGTTTGAGCTCTCTAATTTCAACATGAGAATATTGGAACATAAGATTCTGCTTGGCACAGAGAATTCTATGGCATAGAGAGACTGATATGTGGTTCTAGAAGTGGGGTAGATCCCCTGGCTACCTCTGAATTAGTGTGATGCCAAAACCAAGATCGCGTCCTTATACAAATGTATGCTTCACCTCAGCTAGCTGTATCCCAAAGGAAATTGGAAATAGGCTTTAAATAGTGAAAACCTTTATATCACCATTTGTTCAAATGTCTAAAGGATAGGGCTTCTAACATGGGCAGGCACCGGGAATTGAACCTGGGTCCTCTGGCATGGCAGGCAAGTATTCTTGCCTGCTGAGCCACTGTGGCCCGCCCTTTTTTTTTTTTTTAACATGGGCAGGCACGGGGGGGATAGGGCTTCTAATTTCTTAAGGATGTCTGTATACACACAGAGCCCATCCATCATCATTCTCCTGAGGGAGCAGTAGAGTAGGAGCTCTGGACTAGGACTACCTGAGGTCAAGTTGGCTCCCATTTTTACTGGCTATGGTGACTGTATTAGCTAGGGTTCTCTAGAGAAACAGAATCAGCAGGAGATATCTGTAGATACAACATTTATAAAAGTGTCTCACATAACCGTGGGAATGGAAAGGTACAAGGTCTGTAGGGTAGGCTGCAAGCTGGTAACTCTGATGAAATTCCTCAGTGAACTCTCAGGAGAGGTTGGCTGGACAACCATGGGAATGGAAGAGTCCAAAATCCGTAGGGCAGGCTGTGAAGCTAATGACTCTGATGAAGGGTCTGGATGAACTCCACAGGAGAGGCTCACTGGCTGAAGCAGGAAGAGTGACTGTCTCTTCTGAGTCCTCTTTAAATACCTTCTGTTGATTAGATTAAGTGACACTCATTGAGAAGACACTCCCCTTAGCTGATTACAAATGCAATCAGCATAACCATGATTTAAGTCCATGAAATGTCCTCATAGCAATAGACAGGCCCACGCTTGCCTGACCAGATGACCAGGCATCACCAACTGGCCAAGTTGACACATAAACTTGGCCATGACAGTGACCTAGTGTAAGCATAAGTTTTCTCAATTTCAAAATGCAAACAGTAGTACTAGCTACTCTGTCAGTGACTTTGTGCCATGTGATAGATGTACAGGTTTTTGTGCATGTGATGTACTTAAAACAGGGCTGGACATGTGGTAAGCAGTATAGTGGTGATGATGATGATTCCATTCTAGTTACTACCCAGTCAATCAAAAAAGAGAAAATTGAAATTTTATCAGGTAGGTGAATCTGTGACAAAACAAAAATTAAATTTTAATTGTCACCAAAATCATATTTTTATTTTGTCTAAAACAAATGACCTTCAGAGAAGGAAGTAATTATGAGAGTAATTCTTCACACACAAGAAAGCTATTTAAAAAATCATTATAATACATTGCCCTGCCTTCGTTCATGTACCTGTACTGTTTGGCTTACCTGTCAGTCTTCCTCAGGGCGAGGTTTTGTTTTTTTTTTTTTTGAGTGCATCATCCAGGAATCAAACCCCGCATGGAAGGTGAGCATTCTGCCACTGAACCACCTGTGCACGCCGCACGCCTCAGGACAACGTTTTGACAGACCAAAATCGACACAAGTTCATTGTGATTGCTTACAGTGAAATGAATGCTAGCAAAATGCCATTATTTCAAGGAACTAAAGAAGCTTTTCTGAATCCTTTTAAAACAAAACAAAACAAAAGTACAGAATCATTTGATAAGTTGTAAGCATTTTAAAGAATACAAAAGAGAAAATAAAAATTGTAAACCAAACCAAGCAACAACAATCTTTTCCATTCTAATCATAATCCCTAGTAATTACTACCAATAACAACTTAGCATATTGCAGTATATTTCTTTACATTTCCCTCTCTCTACATACACATGCCTGCACACACACACATATATGCATACATATACATATGAATACACACACATATATGTTTAATATACCTATGTAAATTTTTCCATTTAAAAAAAATGTGATCAAACTATCAGTATTGTTTTATAACTCATTCTTTACTTTTAAAAATACATCCTGGACATTTTTCTATAACAGTAAATATAAAAATGACTTTTTACTTGTTTTAATGGTTGTGTTATTTTCTATTGCATGTAGAAAATAACAGGCAATAGTAGACTGTTACATGGGTTGCCCTAAAGAAGCACACCTCCTGGTAGCTGTGTCTTTGTGACACTCAGCTTGGCCATGTAACTTGCTTTGACCAATGGGACAGTAAAAGCTTAATAAGTAATTCCACATTGGAGCTCATCCTCTTGGAATGTTGTCTCTTCAAAGCCATCTCCCTTGTAAGGAGTCTGATCATCCTGAGACCACCATGCTATGTAGAGGCCCAAGGCAGCCAGGTGAAGAGAGAGAGGCTTTGGGAAAGAACACGGAAGCACCAGATGTGACGGAAGTATTTCACAATCTCCATCCTGGATGGCCACCAGCTGTGATAGCCAATTGGCAGACCACTGTCAATACCACATAGAAGTGAAGAACTGACAATTTCTGATCCACATATGTTAAGCCATAATTTTTGGGATGGCTTATTACACATAAGTATATCACAGAGACACATAGATACATGATGGCGTATTTATCTACTGTCTTATTGATAAAGATATAGATTACTACTAATTTTTTTTATAACAAAGTTTGGTAATTTTTTACATCTATTTTTGCATATGCATGCCAATATTTCTGTAGGATAGATTCTTCATGGTGAGACTGCTCAGTCATAGAGTATGTGAATTTAATGTATTGATACTGTTGTATGCCCTTTCCTTAAGGCTCTATCAATTTACACTTCCACCAACAGAAATTGACATTGTCTATTTCTCTATATCCTTGCTAACACTCTTTCATTAAGCTTCTAAACTTGCCAATCATGTAGGCAAATACTATACGTCGTTGTTGTCTTACAGATCATTTCTTTATTAGTGGGATTAAACATCTTTATATGAGTTTAAAACTACTCGTATTTCTTCCAGAACTGCTTTTAATTGGGCTGTTTGCTTTTCTTTCATTATTGATTTGTAAGGATGTTAGCCTTTTGTCTGAGATGAGTGTTCAAAAATATTTTCTTCTGGTGTGTTGATTAAAACCACATAACTTTGTTTATAAAGTCTTTCCACTCACAGAGTTTACTGCATTGTATATAGCCATGTCTTACAAATGTCCCTTCATGTTTTCACATTTCTTGTCAAATTTTACAATGATCTTCTCTGTAGTAAGATTACAAAACTATTTCACTATATTGTATTCTAAGACTTTTGCAGGTAAAAAAATACATTATTTAAATGTTTGTCTGGAATTTGTTTTGTGGATGATATGAGGTAAATATATAAAAATATTTTTTCCAAGGGAAAAGCATATTGCTGAAATTATTTGTTGTATGATTTTCCCTTACCCTGCTGATTAAAAATGCCATCAAGTTCCTGAATATAACCTGGGTTTATTCTGTTATTTTTTCCTGTACATATATTAGCATAGTTCTTAAAATTATCGTGAGTTTTATTAACAGCATAGTGAAGTGTACTGTTCGCCACTTCTGAGTTTGAAATGAATTAATTTTCTCTATTAATGAGTAGGTTCATACATAGCGATCTAATCTATTAATACATACTTAGAAATTTCAGTAAAAATGAGTGTGAGCAAATCGTATTGCATTTGGAGCCATAAGGAAAAGGTATAAAAGCAAACCAATATCTGAAACCAACAGTAAATCTAAAGCTTAATCTGATAAAACGTTTTTGTGGTCACAAAAAATAGCCTTAAATTTTGTATTCTGAGGGCACCAAATTTCTCTCCTATTTCCCCAAAGCTCTCAGTCACATAAAAGCTAACAAATACCACATAGAACTAGAGGAAAAAGAAATTCGTTGAAGAAATCAAAGCTGGCTGGGATAAATGATGCTTAGAATTTCTTATCCATGTTCTGATTATAATCCCTTTAGGTAATTGGTAAAATATGATGTCTAAAACAATGTGAAGTGTGGTGGAGATTTTCTATATTTTTCATGAGTAACATAAAAGAGACGGTCAGCTGTCCGGGTTTACATAAATAAAATCAATTTCTTCCTGATGCAAATACAAATGTCAAATGCTTCAGGGTTTTTGAGGGAGCCCCACCGCTTAAATAATCTGTTTGAATTTTTCAGATTTTGTTATTTTTTTGTTAAGCTCATTTTATTATGTTGCTTGAGTTTTTTGCTTTCTTTGATAAAGCTGTGTACTAAAATCTAGTTTCCTAGAGCGACAGAAAAGTGTTATAACAAGTTCTATGACACATACATTGATCTTGGGCAACCTGTAAAAACAGCAAGTGACTTGAAGCCTAGAGCTGTAATGGCCTGAACTAATTCTACCTTTGAGTTTATGGGCATGCTATTCAGAGCTGTCATTGAACAACAAATGAATCTTCTGCCTTCTAACAATTCAAATCAAAATAGATTTAAGCGTTAATGTTTTGAAAACTTGTCAATAATTGTACGCTCCCTGCCCCCTTTTTTTATGGACTCTGGCGTTTTCTGCTTTTTGTTTAAAAATACTATTAGTTCCTTATTGAGGAAGTACAGTTTGAAAAATAGAAAAGCACAAAGAAGAAAATTAATTCACATTCCTACTCTCGAAAGCTAACCATTGTTAAATTATTTGGCCTATCATCTTGGAGTCATAAACATTTTAGAAATGTTTGTGTTCTCGCTAGCTGGAGATTATAATATTTTCTCCACTGTATTACTCAGCTCTCTTTCTTTCTGAGATACAAATACACAAAAAACACAACTGCCCCCCTCTCTGTGTCCCCAGCTTCCAGCAATCAACACATCCACATTCTACTGTGATTAGGGCCCAGTCTAATCCAAAGGGCATCTTAATTGCCTTGATTAAGGCAATTTCAGATAATTATTTCTATTTCCTAAAAAGCAGAAATAATCTTAGCCTCCCTGAACTCTTTATATTTACTTTTAAAAATGCTGTACATTACTTTATAGTTTGAGTTTCACTTAATTATACACATCCTATCATCTCTATTAGATGTAAACTCCTTGAGGATAGTTTATTAATCAAAACTCTTCTGTTTGCAAGGGATAAAATTATAGCATAAGCTAAGCAAGAAAATTGATTGGCTCTGAACACTGGGCAGTCTAATGGACTTCAGGCACAGCTGGATCAAGAGTCTTAGTCTCTTTCTCTCCTCAGCTCTGCTTATCTCAATTTGGTCACATCTTTTTCGGAGGCTTTGTTCACATCCTTTTTGTTTAACAATTACTTTCAAAAGAGCACCTCTTTCTTGATAAGCATGGCAGAAAAGTCCCAAGAAAGTGTCTTATTGGTCTATCTTAGGTAATTTGCCTGCACCAAACCTATCAATGTGGCCAGGAGGAAGGAGCACTTTGATTGACAGTTCTGTATGATGTGCCCAATTCTATGTCTGAGTATGAATAATAGAAGAAAGCAGAAAGGGATGCAGGACAGGGAAAACCAGAGATGAATACTCGCGATGGGATCCTTATTGAATCTATCTGTTGGGTACCCCAGGTTACCTGGATAGTTTCCTCCATGTGGCAAGTACTAAATAAATATTTGTTTAACAAAGGGACCATATCCATTAATGACTTTCTGCCCAGCAGGGAGTGAAGAGAGGGGCATTAACATTTTTCAGGTATCTTGAACTCTTTGATCTGTTAGCATAACTAAGAGACCACAAACTTGTGTTCAGAATTGTTTCCTACAGCGTCCCATTGATCTTATTTTACATAAAAGCAAAGGAAAAATAGGGAGAATAGATGGCTGTATCTGTAACAGAAAGTAGGTAGAGAAAGAGGTACTTTTCTGGAAATTAAAAAAATGTCTACTTCCATTTGCCCTCCTTATTCCCTCTCTACTCATCTTTGTGCCTAGATTAATCTGTGTAGGTAGCATCAATACTTTCTTTGGCCCTTGGACTTCCAGTTGGGTTTGGCTTCTCTCTCCCTGCTCTCTGCTCTCCTGCAGGAGGAGGGTTGGGGGTGTTTATTCCTCCAACTTCATCATGGCCAGGTCATTTTGGATTGGCTATGAGTCTCATCTAAAGTCACAGTTCATTTCATATAGCTACATCTCTGGATTCTGGTAATGGTTTGTTCCTTGGGCCCCTTTGGTGCAGGGGTGGTTATGACTATCAACAATAGCCCATGTTGTTTTCCTGAAATCCTTCCACACCTTTGCAAGTCATCCATTTATTGAACTCTCCTTGAATCACTCAGAGTAGGCTCTATGTTACTTGTTGGGCCATTGACTGATACTTGCCCAATCAGAACTCGAAATAAGCAAATAACAACAATAAAAAGACAACAAAGCTCAGATTCTGATAGACTTAAAATGTTTACTTCATGGAATAGAATGGGAAGAAGACAGAGGTTGGTTTCTTGACAATTTTATCTTTGGATCCCTTGGTCTTCAAACTTCATAGTCTTTACCCCGTTAGAGCTGCTCATTCTCATAATGATCGTTCTCATAGGAGTTTATCTGTCAAAAAAATTTTTTTTTTCTGAGAACTGATGATCACTGATGCAGGCCTAATAGTCTAGTTGATATTTATGAATTTTAATATTTTGAAACCTAGAGTTTGCTTCCACAGTGCAAGGACACAAAAATTCATCGACCCTTTACTTAGGTATAGGCTTTTAAACTAATGAAATAAAAAAAGAAAAGGGAGAAAAAAAAGTTTTTAATCATCGTTGCTTGAAAACCTTTCCAAGGATCCCATTTTAAAGGAAATAGCTGAACAATTCCAGACGCCTGTGTCTTGAAAGACAAAGCAAGGATTGAGTTTGAAAAGGGAAGAGTATTTCACTCATTTCAATGAAAGCAGATTAATATTAAGATATTATTTCAGATGGCTATCTACAAGCATTGTTATTAGGTATCTAGTTTCAACATGTTCTTTGGTGTTAAAGAGAATTAATTTTGCAATAAAGGTAAAATGTATTATTCTCCTTTCACTGTGACATTTACTCCCTGCCTGTTTATACCAATGCAGCTGCTGTGTAAGTCATTGCTTTTTCTTTTTCTTTCTTTTTTCTTTCTCTTTTCATTTTAAAGGCATATATGCGAATCATCTGACCCAGGTTGTACATGAGCTGCACAGCATATGGTTAGGGTAAAGAACATCGTACCTTTTGTTCAACAGTTTTTGTATTTCTTTCCAGTCTCTTTGCTTCTCTAGTCCTCAAATAAGGCTAATTACAAAGAAAAAAAAAGGTGGGACTGGTGGAGAGGGAGCCTTTAAAACCATTTCTTTTGCAGCATGGAACAAAAGAAAGTACCAAGGGCATGGCTAGGCCTCAACAAAAAAAAAGAAAAGAGAAAAACCACCTAATGAGGATGTCGAGATAAGTGCTTGTGAAGAAAACTGGCAAAAAAGAGCTTTTAGTCTAAAATCCATAAATAAGTGTGCATCAGATGGGTACTAGAACATTTTTAACAAGACAGGCCATAAAAACTATATCCTTCTATGCAAGAGCTGCAAGCCTTTAAAAAAAATCCTTTCTTTGCAGGATATTTTTCTTTCAAAAATTAATTTAAAAAAGAAATACTTGAAAATTAAGATGTTTTATTCATGCCTCTGAATCCATTATAGAGTGGATACCATATAAAGACTGTTTTTGAGACATAATTATGAATGCTGCTGGCTTCTTATGGGTCAAAGACTTTGCATGAGTATATGGAGAAGTTATTCTTGGAGAAAAGCTGGGTAGAGGAGACTTTGACCTTGGAATTAGACTTTTATTTTAAAAATGGGATGAGGAGATGCAGCTACATTTAAAGTTTGTTGTCAATTCTAGATGGTCTGCCTTTCTGTTACTTCTGATACATCTGAACTTTACCATAGGAGGCAGAGAAATAGGGGTTAGAGGTTTGAACCTAAATTAATTGTTTTTCGCAATTTCAGAATTTGACGGAACCTTAAAACACATATTTCTATAAAAGCCAAGGGTGAAAAAAAAGGAGTCTAAGAAGAAAGGAACCCTTAAGACCTTAAGAAACATTTAATTTTGTTGTGATATTTGGCCTGAATGTATCTAACTTTAGTTTATACAAAGAAGAACATAATATTGTTGTCAATTTGGGATTATGCTGTCACATATATAGTGCTGTACTAGTTAGGGGACTTAACTAGTTGATCTAAAGATCTCCTTTTCCTTTTGTTTTTTTCCCTATTTCACCACTCAGTGTTTACACATATGCTATACATCTATGAATGTTTACTTTCTAATTTTTCTCACTAACCCAGCTCTCACTTTAAATATGGTGAGAATCAAGGATCATAATCATTTGAGTTTTAACTTTTCTGTGTCATTACTCCATAAATAATGTCTTAGGAACTTAACATAAGATTAACATAACATAAAGATTAACATAATACAATATCCACATAACATAAATAATCTTTTATTTTATGTTTTATCATAAATAAGGATATTGTATTCTTCCATGGATTATTTTTGCTTCAAAGTCTTAAACTCTTCTCCTGTTGTTGAATATACTGGGTTGTTTTAATTTTTTCAATATGATACATTCTGTTGCTTTTGCTTAGGACCCTACAGTGGCTTCAGGTTGCACTCAGAGTAAAAACCCCAAATGATCCTTGTCTACCAGTTCTATCCCCTCACCCTAAACACTGACCCTCTGTAGCCCCCTTTTCATTCTTCTTTTATCTGTAGCCCCTATCCATGGGCTGACATTCTACAAAATTTCCTTATTACCTTTATTATTCATTGAATGGTCTGCCTCCCTAGGCGGGGATCATCATCTTTTTTACTCATGGATGTACCCTAGTTGCCTACCATGATGCCTCATTCACAGGCCACCATGGCATTCAATAAATATTTGTTGAATTTAATTGTGTTCCAGACAGCATTGTCTTTTGTGAATTGATTTCTCAGGTATAATTCTTTGGTACTATAAGCATAAAAGGGATTTTTGGTCACAGAGTATGAACATTTTCACATTTTCATGATTTTTAATAAAAGGTGCCAGATTATCCTGTAAAATGATCATATTAACTTATATTGCAACCAGAAGATTTATCATTATACATATTTTTCAATAGCCTAACTAGGTGTAAGCTAAAGTTTGTATATTATAGCTCATATATGGTGACAAAATTGTGGCTAGCTACTTGTTTTAATATGATTTTTTTCAATAAACAATAATGTTAATATTTATAATTTTTGATCAATTGATATATGCTATAATTTTACTATATATACTATTATATATTGTTTCATATTTGATTATTTATGTTTTTCCATATTAAAAAATCTACTCATTTCTGGGACTTGCTACACTTTGAGGTTTTGGTAAGGTTCCTTATTGTATATACATGTCCTTCCTATGTTATATAAACTACTCTCTTATTTGTTCTAATATTTTCTTATGCTTCTCTTTTACATCATAGTTTTGTATGTTGTCATTTATGGAAACGTTTAAGATGTTGCATACTTCTTTCTATTTGCATATTTTCCCCATTGCTTTAATTGTATGAATATCATCAACTTTTCATACCGGAGGTACATGATATTTGAAAACTCATCTTTAGTTTTTTGCTTCTTCAAAATGTGGTCAGTGGACCAGTAGCAACCAACTGAATTAAAACCCGCCTTTCAATAAGACCCTCAGGTGAGTGTGCATATTAAAGTTGAAGAAACACCGTGTTAGGTAGTCTTCCCTTTCCTGAAATTAGGAGACCGGGTTTGTTGCATTGGAAGCAATGATACTTCAGACATAGAGTTATCACCTGCTTTTGGTCATTCCCTCAGCCAATGCAGCAATCCTCTTCAGAGTGGTGGTTTAAAACCAGGAAGTCAAGAACTCTGGCTTGAGGTCAGATAGATTTGTCTTCAAATGATGCTGTATTTATCAATTAAATCATTTAAACTCTGTATGCCACATTTGTTTCATTTGTAAGAGAGAGACAAAAATAGTTCCTTGTTGATGGGTTATTGCGAGAATTAATGAGAAGAAACTTATAAAAAAGCGATTTTTACGCTGCTTGGTGCATGGTAAACAATCAGAGAGTGGTAGTTATTATTATAATTATGATCTCATTGCAACCTTAAAAATTGGCATTGCCCTATGATAGTGATTCTCAAACCCCTCAGACTAGGTCTACAAAGATTTTGTAACAGTCTCCTGAACTTCCTATGCAAAACCCAAAATAAAATCAAAACTTTGGCTATAAGCAAAAGAGAGCTAAAAGGAAAATAGATAACAGTGAAAGGATTTTGAAATTTCAGGCATGGACTACACTAGAAAACATATAATAAATACATGATTACTTAAAACTTGGAATCTGCACAAATGCAAGCACGACTGTGCCAGTTATGATGAGTTAGATCTTCAAACACCATAACCATTGCTCCCGTGAGGACCTGATTTTCCAAAATGAAAGACATCTCTTTGTAAAGTTCTGAATGAAAGCAAAGGCCAATCTTCCTTTGATGTATGTGGCAGTTAAAGACCTGGAAAGTTCAATGAATCTAAAGATTGTGCAAAAAAATGCATTGTAAATTAATATATAAAACAGAATAAAGTTCTGGGCTCAGATAATGAAGGTATTTCATCTTTACGAATGTCTGGTGGGATGGGAAGGCTGTGGGAGTGGCTGGTCCATTCTTCATTACATGGGCTGTTCCGCACATCGCGGACATAAAGCACCACTGGCCACTGCCTACTAAGTGCCAGTGATGCCTTCAAATCATAGGGACAACCAAAAATATCCCCACAAATTTCTAAAATGCCCTCAGGGGACACTAAAGCTCTGATTGCTTGGTAAGCAATCAGAGAGTGGTAGCTATTATTATAACTGTCCTTCGATATTCAGCCAGTGTTCTTTTCTAAATATCATATATTTTTTTTTGGTCTTTCATTATTGCAGTTGAAAAGTAAACCACCTGGTGTAATGCAACTAATCGCCCACTTGTATTATTGGGTAAAAACAGACAGAACTATTACGTGGTGAATTTATGCATGGACCAAGAAGGAAGTGTATGCCTTTCAGATGGACTGATCCACGGTGGAAGGATTAAAATGTTCTCTCTACTTCACTCTGGAGATACTTTCAATTTGAATTGAGGACATTTTATAGTGATATTGTGACACTACGCATTGTAATTGACTTTCAGAGAACAGGCTTCAGCTTTTCAATGCCCCCAAGGAATGTGATCTTACATTAATACACACGTTTTCGAATCACATCTGATTGCTTAATTAGGACTCAGAGTTCCTGTGATTGTTGGAAACTTCTTTTTTTCCCCCCTCTGGAAAAAAACTTCATAATACTACGTGATCGACAATTTCATGATGAACAGTTCAAAACTGCAAAAGTCATTAATGCATTTTTATGGTAGCTGTTAACATATAATTAAACACCATGACAGATGTTCATCAAGCAAGTCTCCAACAGAGTATTTATTTATTTATTTATTTATTACTTTTAGCACCCTCTGAGATTATAGTAACAAATTCAAGAAGGAAAGTTTTGAGAGGAACAACTGAATGATATAATAAAAGTCGAAAAATAAAGTTACACTTAAAAAAAATAGAGACCACTTGAACCTTTGCTTTGTGTATATTTGTCCTCTTCTGACTTTCATGTGAAAACATCCACTCAGAGGATTTGCTTGCTCAAATTTCCCAGTGATCCCGTTTGTGAAAGAAAATGTGAAACTCTCTAGCCTCTTTGTCAGGCTTGCTTTTCCAGAACTGGAATCCTGCTCAAATATTTATGCATGTGATTATTGGAGGTTGTCTAACTTTTATAGAGAGGCATGGCAGAATGGTCAGCTGTCCAGCAAAAATTCATGCTCCCTTTTTATAGTATAGAATTATTGCTGAGAAGTGGCCGTCAGCCATGGACACCGTTGCTCAGCATGTCCTGAATCTAGATGAGGCCGTGTGACTGAGTTCTGGCCAGTGGAATGAGGATGGTGGTGAGATATACCTCTTCCAGAGCTGGCCCATAAACCACCCTCTGACCATCCTCCACACTTTTTACCCCTCATCTGCTAGCTGGACGTGAAAATTCAGGATCTTTTTGGAAGCCGTGTAGAGAAGAAGGCAGAGCTTCCACCACCCTGTCGCTGAATGACTCTGGGGTGCCCCTGCCGCTTTTCACTAACCCGACTTCACAGAAGTAGGAAAAACACATTTACTGGTTTAAACCAATGAGATTTGGGAGTTTATTTGCTACAGCATTACCTTAAGAAATACTAATGCTCACCATTGTATACTCAAGACTTAGAAGACTATCTGAGACATAATAGATCTTCAACAAATAATTTATTAAGTGAGCAAATGAGAGCAGAGTTCCTCTAGAAGGACAAAGAAAAATGCAATATAAGGCCAATTCCTTTGTGTTCTAGGGAAATAATTATCAAACAAACCAGATCAGAAATTATCTTTAAAATAGAATAGGAGGAGGTGCAAGGGTAGTTCCGCGGTAGAATTCTCGCCTGTCATGCAGGAGATCCAGGTTCAATTCCTGGTCCATATACTTCCCACACAAGCAAGCAAGCAAGCAAACAACCAAAAAAACAACCAAGCAAAAAAAAAAAAAAAAAAAAAAATTCAACAAATGGTGCTGCAATAAGGAGATACTCACATGGAAAAAGAATGAAATGTGACCCCCGCCAAAAAAAAAAATAAAGAATAGGAAAGGTTATAGAGAAAGTATGATAACTGGCTTGTCTCTGTGCACAGGGCTGGTATGCTCCTCTGTGGCTCTGGGAGTGGGGAGACTCTGGTAGTAAACCCAGTCATTGGGCCATAGTAAGAACAATGGTTTAGACAGGAAAACTAGCAAAGTTTCATAGAAAGGATATCTTGCTAATTAGTGCTAAAAAATAACAAGCTCTCATTTCCGTGAGATGACTATGGGTAGTTACCTCCCGTATGTAAGAAAACAAGCAATACTTTTGCTCCCATGGCTAGCTGAGGAAAAAAAAAAACCCATGTGGACATTTATGTGCACTCTTACCATAAGAATAACCACTATTATTTATGAAGAGCCTACTCTTTCAGTCTCTATGATTCTTACAAAACCCTTCATGGTGGACTATAGCAGCCCACCATTCCTCCCTGCCCAGTCAAGGAGATATATGCATAGTTTTTATGCCTGACACTTTTACATATATTTTCTTATTTAAGCTTTCACATATTATTATCCCTTATTGCATACATAGGGTATGGAGGCTCAGAATTTTTGGTGAACTAATTTGCCCAAGGGCACCCAGCTGTGTGCTCCCTCCACACTTGTCATTCTCTGTTCTTCACTACTGTATGTTCCTCTCTTTCATACTTTCTGGCTCTGAACATCAACCAGCATGTCACCAACCACTAATTTAACATCCAAAGAAAACTGTCACACAATTAATTCAGAAGTAGCGCATCTGGCTATGATGGGGAGTTTTGAGTCATTTCCTCTGGATACTTTTTCATGGGTTCACCCCATGAAACAGCAAATAGCATCTCTGTTGTAATTGCTGCTTTTCTAGTAATAGATTGTTTTCCTCCAGGTATGTACCTTTTCCTGACGATCTCACAGCTTGATTTCTTTTTCCTTTTTATATGGAGTTTCATTAGACATGGCAAAGCATTTGTTGTGTAGCTCAAACTGTGTTCCCTAGAAATGTCTTCCTGGTGAAGGGTCACGAATTCTCCCTACATCATCCTCCAAAAAAACAATCTTTTATACCAGGGCTCAGCAACCTTTTTCTGTAAAGGGCCCATATAGTAAAAATGTTAGGCTTTGCAGGTCATGCAGTCTCTGGACTATCCCAACTCCAGCACTGCCTTTGTAGTTCTAAAATAGTCACAGGCCATATGTAAATGAATGTTGGCAGCTGCCTTTCAATAAAACCTTACAAACACTGGATTTGGTGGACTGAATTTGGCTAATGCTTGTTTTATGACTCATTAGGATTAGATTTAGCATTTTCTTCAAATGTTTATTTATTTTAATTTTTCCTATTTGGAGCAATGATATGGATATGTGAGGAAAGGCAGAGATCCAATTGGAATAATTTAGGATTGTTATAATTCATTCAGGCTCTGTTTTAAAAGTTTTATGTAAGGGAACCTTATAAGAAATGTTTTTTGATGAGGAAGGGAAAGAGAAAAAGTATTTCTAACGTGGGGTGAGTGACATACTAACATAAGGAGAAAAGTCATGAGAATTGTATAAAAATGGAAAGTGTGGGCAGTGCAATGGTGGTTCAGTGGTAGAATTCTCACCTGCCTTGCTGGACACCTGGGTTCGATTCGTGGTGCCTGTCCATGCAAAAAAGAAAAAAAAAAAAAAAAGGAAAGCATGAGAGAAGATATGCTGCATTTATTCATTTGTTGAAAATATTCACGGAGTCTCTTTGCTCTGGGCGCTGGGATTACCATTACCAATATGGGCCTTGCCCGACAGTATTAATGGTAGTTGGGGAGACAGACATTTAACAAGGAATTATGAAGGGTGAAGACTTTATGTACCCAGAAAGTATAAGTTGAAATGAGAGTCTGACCGGAAAGAAAGAACTGGCAGAAGCAAAAGGATGTAAAGAAAGTGATATAAGTGGGAAGAAACTGATAAATGGCTTTTGGAGTTTGAAGGAGGACATTGAATGTGCATCTGTATGTGACTTTGAAAGGCTAATGGCAGACATTGAGATAGGGAGTGACATAATCCAAGAATCTAAAAAGGCTGCTTTCCTTATTTAAAAACGGTCTTTTAGATTAATAGGGGAGTAAAGCCAGGAAGCTCTGACTGTAATTTAGTGCAACTTTAAAAGAGAAGTTTGGTTAGTGTTCGGGAAGCAATAAGTAGCCAATTTGCCTGGGGCATGAATGTAGGAAAGAGAATAGCCAGAAACAAAGGTGGAGCTAGATGGTGGAGGGCTTTGAATGCCAGAATAAAGGAATGGGCTCAACTTGAGCAGCCTATGAAGGACCTGAGAAAGCAAGAGCAGCATATGAACAGGGCAAGTTTTTGGAAAATAAGGATTAGAGAACGAGTAACTGGAGGCAAAGAAAACAGGTAAGAGGCTCTGAATAGGCCAGGTAATAGGGGTTGAGAGATGAATTGAACAGGGTTATATTGCATTGTGATATTGCATCCCTTCTCTGTAAACTCCTTTGAGTTAAATGCAGCATCTGCTTGGCTGTCTGTGGCACCGTTTTTACTGGATGAAGAACAGCCCTGTATTCACTGGCTTCTGACAATTTCTTTCCTTGTGCTCAGCTATGTTTTAATTATGTTTGACATTCATCGCACACTATTATCCACTGGCAGCAAATTGAAGACACGCAACTTCATTTTAAGTCAAACAAAAGTGAGGACACATGTAATTATATAGTAACATATTATTACTTAGAAGCTAGGAGGTTTTGTAGGTTTAATATACCTGTGGCTTCCTACCTACCACCTCACTCCAATATCTTACTTTGATTCAATTGTAAGAAGTCTCAGCCCACAAAGTAATTACACATATCCATTCTACACCAGGAGACTTTAAAAAGAACGAAAATCTAAAAGCTAGATTAGGAATCAGGAGAAGATGGTGCCTTTTATAATGGAAAATTATTACGGAGAATAATATAATAACCCCCTTTATTCAGTTTCAAAAATTCTCATCATATGGCCTAACTTGTTTCATTTATAACCCATTCATTTTTAAGATTTTTAAATTAAATTTTTTTCTTTATTAAAGAAGTTGTATGTTTACAGGAAAATCATACATAATATACAGAGTTCCCATATACCAACTTATTATTAACACCTTACATTATTGCCATGAAAACATTTTGATAATTATACTACTAACTATAGTCTATGATTTACATTAAAGCTCACTGTTTGTGCTGTACAATATTATATATTTTTGTCTTTAGACAAAATGTCTAGAAAATATATATACTCAAAAATTTCCCCTTTAAATCACATTCAAATATATAATTCAGTGCTGTTGATTATGTTCTCAATGCTGTGCTACCATCACCACTAACCATTACCAAAACTTTCCCATTAGCCTGAATACAAAATACAATTTAAGCATTAACTCCTCATTCCCTAATCCCACCCAGGCTCCTAGCAGCATGTATTCTAGTTTCTGACTGTATGAGTCTTTACTAATTGTAATGATTTCATATCAGTGAGATCATACAATTTTAGTCCTTTCAGGTCTGGCTTATTCCACCCAACATGGTGTTTTTAAGGTTCATCCATGTTGTTGCATGTATCAGGACTCATTCCTTTTTATAAATGAATAATATTCCATTTTTTATATATACCACATTTTGTTTGTCCATTCATTAGTTGATGGACTCTTGAGTTCTTCCATTTTTTGGCAATTGTGAATAATGCCACTATGAATATTGGTGTGTACATACTGTTTGAATCCCTGTTTTCCATTCTTTGGGTATATACCTAGAAGTGGGATTGCTGGTCATATGATAATTTTATACTTATCATTCTGAGGTATGGCCAAACTGTTTTCCACAGTGATTTCACCATTTTATATTCCTACAAACAATGAATTATTCCTGTTTCTCCACATCCTCTCATAACACTTGTAATTTTCTGTTTGTTTTTTTAATAGTAGCCATTGTAGTGGGTGTGAAATGGTACCTCACTGCAGTTTGGATTTCCTTAATAGCTAATGATGTAGATCATCCTTTCTTGGGCTTTTTGGCCATTTGTATATCTTTGGAGAAATGTCTACTCAAGTTTTTTGCCCATTTTTAAAATGGGTTGTTTGTCTTTTTATTGTTGTGTTGTAGAATTTCTTTATCTATCCTGGATATTAAACCTTTATCAGACATGTGTTTCCCAAATATTTTCACCCATTGAGTAGGTTGTCTTTTTACTTTCATGATAAAATCCTTTTGTCCACAAAAGTATTGAATTTTGATGAAGTCCTATTTATCTATTTCTTCTTTTGTTGCTTGTGCTTTGGATGTAAAGCCAAGAAAACATTGCCTAACACAAGGTCTTGATGATGTTTTTCTTTGAGGAGTTTTATAGTTCTTAAATTTAGGCCTTTATACCATTTTGACTTGAATTTGGTATATGGTATGAGATAGGGATCCACCTTTATTCTTTTACATATGAACATCCAGTTTTCCCAGCACCTTTATTGAAGAGGCTATTCTTTCCCAATTGAGCGGACTTGATGCCCTTCTCCAAGAGTTGGGTATAAATATGAGAGTTGGTTTCTGAACTGTCAAGCCGATTCCTTTGGCCTTAATGTCTGTTGTGTAGCAGTACCATGCTGTTTTGATTACTCTGACTTTGTAATAAGTTTTAAAATTGGAGAGTGTGGTTTCTCCAACTTCATTCTTTTTTCAAGATAGCTTTGGCTGTATGGTGCTCCTTACCTTTCCATATAAATTTGACGATTGGCTTTTCCATGTCTGCAAAGAAGATAGTTGGAATTTAACTGGTATTGCATTGAATCTGTAGAATTGACATCTTGATAATATTTAGTCTTCCAATCCATGAATGCATAATGTCCTTCCATCGGTTTAGATCCTCTTTGATTTCTTTTAGCAATGTTTTATAGTTTTCTGCATTAAAGTTCTTTATGTTCTTGGTTAGACTTATTCCTAGCTATTTAATTCTTTTAGTTGCCATTGTAAATGGGTTGTTTTCATGATTTCTTCTTCAAATTATTTTCTCCTAGTATGTAAAAACACTGCTGATTTTTTGCATCAACCCTGTCCCATTCCCAAATTTATTAACTCTAGAAACTGTGTTGTGGATTTTTCAGGACTTTCTGTATATGGGATCATGTTTTCTTTCCAATTTGGATTCTTAAAAAGTTCTTTCTCTTGTCCAATTGCTCTAGCTAGAATATCCAGTACTATGTTGAATGGCATTGATGATAGTGGGCATCCTTGCCTTGTTCATGATCTTAGAGGGAAAGCTTTCAGTCTTTCAACATTGAGTATGTTGCCAGCAGTGAGTTTTTCATGTATACTCTTATTATGTTGAGCAACTTTCCCTTTATTCTTAGTTTTTAAATGATTTTTATCAAGAAAGGGTGCTCAATTTTGTCAGTAGCCTTTTCTGCATCAATTGAGATTATCATGTGTTTTTCTTCCCCTTTGTTCTGTTAATGTGATATATTGCATTAAGTGATTTTCTTATGTATACCTGGGACAAATCCCACTTGATCCTATTGTATAATTCTTTTAATGTGCTGTTGGATTCAGTTTGCTAGTATTTAGCTGTGGGTTTTTGCATTTATATTCATAGGGGATATTGGTCTGTAATTTTTTTTCTTGTTGTATCTTTATCTGGCTTTGATATGGGGATGATGTTGGCTTTATAGAATGATTCAGGTAGTGTTCTCTCCTCTTTAATTTTTTGGAAAACCTTAAATAGGATTGGAATTAGTCTTCTTGGAATGATTGATAGAATTTCCCTATAAAGTCATCTGTTCCTGAGCTTTTCTTTGTAAAAACGTTTTTTCTTTTTCCTGTATTTTTACCAATTAAATCTCTTTGTTACTTAATGGTTTGTTGAGATCTTTGATTTCTTCTTGAGTCAGTGTAGATAATTTGTGTGTTTCTAGAATTTGTCCATTTCATCTAGGTTATACAATTTGTTGGCACACAGTTGTTCATAGTATCCTTTTATAGTCTTTTTATTTCTGTTCAGTTGATAGTAATGTTCCCTTTTTCATTTCTGATTTAAATTATTTGAGTCCTTTTCCCCTTTTTCCTTTGTCAGTCTAGTGACAATTTTGTCAATTTTGCTGATCTTTTCAAAGAACCAACTTTTGGTTTTGCTGATTCTCTCTATGGCTTTTTATTCTCTCTCATTTACCTTTGCTGTGATCAGGTCAGAACTCTGATTTGAAGTCTTTCTTCTCTCTTTTTTTTTTTTCACACGGGCAGGTACCAGGAATCAAACCCGGGTCTCCAGCATGGCAGGCAAGAACTCTGCCAGTGAGCCACGGTGGCCTGCCCTCTTCTCTTTTAACGTAAACATTTAGAGAGCTATCATTTTCCCTCTCAGCACTACCTTTGCTGCATACCATATTTTAGTACACTGTGTTTTCATTTTCATTCTCATTCACCTCAAGATATTTCCTAATTTCCCTTGTGATTTTGTCCCTTTTATTTATAGGTCTAAAAGTACATTGTTTAGTTGCCACATATTTGGACATTTTCCATCTTCACCCTCTGTTGCTGATTTCTAGCTTCATTCCATTGTGGTCAGAGAGGATACATTGTATGATTTCAACATTTTAAAATTTATTGACACTTGTTTTTTGACCTACCGTATAATCTATCCTAGAGAATGATTGGTATGCTTTAGAGAAGAATGTATATTTCACTTCTTTTGGGTGAAATGTTCTATGTAATCTAGCTGGTTTAGGATATTGTTCAAGTCTTCTGTTTCCATATTCATATTCTGTCTAAATATTCTAACCGTTACTGAAAGTGGTGTTTTGAAAGCTCCAATTATTAGTGTAGAATTGTCTTTCTCTCCCTTCAAATCTGTCAATATTTACTTCAAATATTTTGTTAGGTGCATAAATATTTTAATTATTGTGTCTTCTTGTTGAATTGACCCTTTTATCAGTATATAGTGATCCTCTTGTCCCTCAAAGTAGCTTTTGATTTCAAGTATTTTATCAGATATTAGTAGAGCTTCCCCAGCTCTCTTTTGGTTACTATTTGTACAGTATTTTTTTCCATCCTTTCACTTTCAACCTCCTTATGTCTTTGAATTTAAGGTAAGTCTCTTGTAAATAACTTATAGTTGGATCATGGTTCATTTGTTGTTGTTGTTGTTTTTCTTTAAATTCTCTAATCCTTGACTTTAGACTTTGGAATTTAATCATTACATTTAAAGTAACTACTGATAAAGCAAGCGTTTCTTTTGCAATTTTGCTATTTTGCGTTATATCTTACACATTTTTGGACCCTCAATTCTTCCATTAGTGCCCACTTCCCTATTTATTTGGCTTTTAGTATTTTACCATTTTTCTTATTTCTTTCTCAGTATTTTTCATGTATTTTCTTTGCAGTTACCATGGAGTTAAAATTTAACATCCTAAATCTGTAACAATAATATTTGATTTTATACCAAATTATCTTCAATAGCATATACTGTTCTTACACTCTTCCACTCCTCACCATTTTTTTGTATTTGTGAGAAATTATATCTTTGCATATTTATGCCCCAAAACTTAGATTTACTATTACTTTTCATGCATTTGCATACAGCGCCGGTATTTATCACAAGTTATCAGCCTCTTCCTCTGCTCCTCCCTGGGTGCTGCACAGTGTTCTACTAGGCTTCGGATTTTCAAAACAGTAGATTCAGACAGTTCCTGGCGGCAGTTCAATAGCTGCTTTGGTAGAGGGACTGATTCCTGGAGCTTCCTACTCTGACATCTCCCCACAATCTTCTATCCCATTTACTTTTTTTTTTTTTGCATGGGCAGGCACTGGGAATCGATCTCTCATTTACTTTTTACCCTTAATCTTCGACCTGGATCTTTATAAGGTAAACCTCATGCATCCTATTATCTTATTTTGTTATGCATCGCTAAAAGGGAACTTTTTTTAAAAGCACAACCACATTACAATTACTATACCAAAATTAAAATAATAATAATTACTTAATATTATCAAATATCTAGACATTGTTCAACTTTCTCCAGTTGTCTCATGATTTTTATTTGATGGTTGTTTCCTTTTATTGTTGCCATTCACGTTCAGATGTAGGAAGAAACACACATTGCATATATAGATATATTTCTAAGTCTCATTCAATCTATATATTCCCCTATTATCATTATTATTATTTTTGCTATTTATTAACTGCTGTACCAGGTCATTTTAGACTTAGAGTTTTCCACTGCTGGGTTTACTGATTTTCCCTGTGTTCTTGTATATGTTATGCTAGTCCCTAGGTTTCTGATAAAATGATAATTGGGCCTAGAGGCTTGATTAGATTTGACTTATTTTGCAAAACATTTCATGGATGTCATAGCAATATGGCAAACTAATACAGTGGTGATAAGAAAGGTGAATGGGCCTATGTCTTGTGAACCTGATCCATCTAAGAAGGAGTCAACAGTTTGTACCAGAAAAATAGGACAAAGGCTTAATTTTTTCCCTTTCATCTATCAGTTTTCAGAATAATGAGTGGGTCCCTAACATCTTCTAAAAGTTAATAATGAGATTTTAAAATTTTGTGTATTGTTGGAAATTTATGGATTTTAACAAATTTAATGGGCTTCATTATATTGAAATGGATAAATTTTTAATGCACACACCATTCCATCTTTACCCAGAAGGAGTCCCTTTAGATAGCTTTTCCTTCTTATTGGTGTTCCCCCAGTAAATGTGATAGATTCCTTGCTTTCTAACAAGACAAGAAATTCTAAGTTCATTTAGAATTATGTCTCAAGTTGGGGATCAGCCATTTCTCCAGGGAGCCCTGTTTTCTTTCAGTGGAAAATGGCATTTAGAAACCACAATCTGGCTACTAATGGTACTCATTGCCAGAGAGTTTGTCATTATGTCAAGACTTTCATACTGATATTTTCAACATAGATTTAGAATTTTTATTTAGCTAATTTCATTCTGTATATTATTTTTAAATAATCATATCAATATTATTACTAACAATATGATTACTAAAAATAGCTTGATTTCTTCACAGTTCTTTATGTTCTTAGGTATATACCACCAAGGATGTGTAATTCAATGTATAATACATAATGTGGGTGTATATGTGTAATTTTAATGTTTATAATTATATATTAATGCCTTTTAAGGCATTGAAATAATTTCTATCTGTGTAGTTAAGGCCATAACTTGACACATAGTAATATTCATTTGCTTCACTTTGTTTTTAATTTTTTAGATTTTTGAAAAATTCTGAGTTAATTTTGGTTTTTATTACACAAAACATTCACATGGCCCAAGGACAAAACAATAAACAAATTATATTCAGATAAGTCTAGCTTACATCTCTTTCCTCTTCACCTCCCTTTATAGATAATCATTTATATTCATTTTTGGTTAATTTTTCTAGTTGAACATTACATATGCTTTTATATAACCCCTTTCTTAAAAATGTTAGCATAGTATACATAATAATATGCAAAAGATAGTGCTTAGAATGCTATAGAAGAAAGTTCTGCAAATTTTAAGATACTGCTCTTATAAGAATGATATGGTTTTTTTTAATAAACTTTTTTATTAATTAAAAAACTTAAAAAGATTAAAATATCATTCCATTCTACATATACAATCAGTAATTCTTAATATTATCACATAGTTGCATATTCATCATTTCTTAGAACATTTGCATCGATTTAGAAAAAGAAATAAAAGGTTTTTTATCATTAAAATTCATATACGTTTAGTGGAAAATCACATGTTAACATAGATCCAGTGGAGAAAACTACATGAAAATAAACTGTTCCTAAGTAGGACTCTAGTAATATGTGACAGAAAACTCTGCTTTTTTAAATGATTGTATCTTCAGCACTTATTATTTGCTAGGCAATGTTGCAAGCACCTTCTAAATATTAACTTATTTAATCCTCATAACAACCCATGAGATAAAGAGGAGGAAACTAAGCTAAGAGGGGTTAAGAAACTTTCCTTGGGTCTCTAGCTGCTAAGAAATTGAGCATTCTGGCTTTAGTGTCTGCTCTTGACTGGTTCACCATGTTTTGATCCCCACAGTTGGACATTTCTCTTGTATTTTTTTTCTATCATAAGTGACATTGCAATGAATTTCCTTGAGGATTTAAATTTAGTCTTCATTAATTACTATTTCCTTACAATGATAATGTACTGAAGTGGTATTTCTGAGTTGAAAAGTAAACATTTAAAAATAAAGCATTTTAGAAATTTTGATTATCTTTAGTTCAAGGAAATGAGAAGGCATCCTTTTGAGGATGCTGATAGTATGTCTGTTTTAGTTTGTAAGCTGCCAGAATTCAATATACCAGAAACAGAATGCTTTTAAAAAGGGAATTTATTAAGTTGCGAGTTTAAGTTCTAAGGACATGAAAATGCCCAAATTAAGGCAATGCTATAAAAATGTCCAAACTAAGGCATCCAGGGAAAGATATCTTGACTCAAGAAGGCTGATGACATTCGGGCTTTCTCTCTTAGCTGGAAAGGCACATGGTCATGTCTGCTAGCTTTCTCTTCTCGTTTCATAAGGCTTCCCTGGGGGCATTTTCCTTCTGTGTCTCCTAAGTTTTCTGGCTGTGTGTGCTTTGTTGTCTCTTTGCAAAATGGTTCCCTCTTAACAAACTCCAGTAAGCAACCCCACCTTGAATGGGTGGAGACACATCTCCTTGGAAACCAACTAATCAAAAGTTACCACTCACAATTGGGTGGCTCACATCTCCATGGAAACAACAAAAAGGCTCCCACCCAGTAATATTGGATGAGGATTAAAGGACATGGCTTTTTTGGGGTACATGACAGTTTCAAACTGGCACAATGTCCCATGAGTATTTTTTAATCAACGCTATCAAGATATAATTTGCATACAATAAATGGATCCAATTGAATTTTGCAGTTCAGTGAATTCTTGCAAACGTATACACTCATGTAGCCACCACTATAGTACACAATAATATAGTATCATTAAAGATAATACAGAAATAGGACATTGCCATCATCCTCAAACATTCTCTTTTGTTCCTTTGCACTTCCCATAAGTTTTGAGGACTCTCATTCATTGCTTCTACTCGGGGTCTTACATTTAGAGAGAGAAACTTTTTAGATTTAGGCCATCCCATCCCCAAATGAACTATCTTCAGGCAGAAATTAATTTTTATACTTGTCTGTTTTCTTTCCTGCTTGAGTCCATGTCAGAAAGCATTGGCTTGAAGCTATCAATAATAAATGCTGTTTTCACTATATAAGCTGAAAGCTGACATCCATTGTGCTGTTGATAACAAGCCTGAAATTCACATGTCTCATGATTTACCCTCAACAGCCAGTCCTGCCTTTTTGGATATGTATATTTGACTTTTATTTAGATAAAGGAACACATTTAAATAGAAATAGCAGCATGTTTCCCTGAGGGAGTGTTATACATCTGTCCAAAAAATGGGGAATTTCAGTTTCTGAATGATTAGGAAATTTCACTTTTAATCAAAAGTGTAAAAGTGAGTTCTATAGATATGACCAACTATATTAACATGTAATCATGAAATATTACAATTTTAAAATTAGGATCTATTTATGAGTAAACTGAACGCCAAAGAGGTTAAATGGCTTGCCCAAAGTCACACAATCTAAGATACAATTGGACTAAAACCTTCTCTAACTGGATAAGCTAACACTTCTCCTCAAATCTCAGCCTTTTGATTCTCAATTTCATGGTATCATACTGTTGTTCCATATTAGCCTTCCTTAGGCACAACTGTTCCCAAGTAATATAGTTCTTCCCTATAGAAATTATAATAATATATTCACTGTATTATAAGAAAATGTCACTGATCTCAGTTTGTAGTATCATTAAAGATATTGGTTACAAACCAACCCTATTATACCCAGAGCGTCTTCGTATATACTTGGCGTAACTGACATCTTCTCAAACAGCACGCTGTGCTACAGGGAAAGAAAAGGGTGTAACATCTCTACAAAATCCTTCTTTTGCTGCCAATCATGATAGAACGGAGCAACCCAATTATCAATTAGAAAGGAAGCTGCTGTATCCTTTACAGAATGTTCCTTTGTAAGAACATGGGATGCTCCACAAGATATTTTGAACTGAGTTGTCTTGAAAACTTATGACATATATTTTTCTTATTGCAAAAGTAAAGCATGTAAAATAATTGAAAAAAGTAATAATAACAGTAATACATAATATAAAAATTACCCCCAATATTTTATTGATTTTTAATGTTAACATTTTGGTGTACACTTTACCAAACTTACAAAAATTTTCAAGTATTTCTTAGTTTAGTTTTAATAACACAACTAATATATTAATATGCCCCTTATGTGAGACACAGTAGGGTATATTGCTTGAGAACCAAACCCTAGATTACTGGTGAGTATCTGGAATCTGCCTATTTAGTCATGTGCCTTGAGCAAGTTAATCTATCTATGCCTCAGTTTCCTTATCTATAAAATAGTGATCATTTTAGTACCTAGCTCAAAGGGTTCTTGCCAGAATTAAATGAATTATTACATGTAACAGATTAGAAAAGAAACTATCACTATTGCAATATCATTATCATTACTACAAAATAATTTAATCCATAAATATTTCTTGTCCACTTCAATTCCCCCAAATTCCAGTTCCCTCTGCAAAGGTAACCCACTTTATATCCACAACAGAGAACATTCATCCCATTGGTGAGATCTCTAAGAATAAATTTGTGGTACTGTCCTGGCTACTACTAGATTCAGAGGCAGCCTGAATAAGCTTTCTGAATGGAGTGGAATTTGGGGAGGGTAGGAATTGTGGGGCATAAATGTCAAATTGTAAAACAGCCTGGCTTCTTTTATAGGTTGAAATAGGGAGAAGCTAAGAGTGATCTAGGTACTGTTTGTCTGAGCAGTCTTGGCTGCTACCACCAAGGTTTAGTATTAGAGTTTTTATACATTCTCACCATAGCCTGTAAAAGTTTATACCTCCACTAGCATAAGTAGGGGGCATATGACACAGTTACATCTGAGTTCTACCTCTGCTCCATTTCAGATCTTTTTACCCTCTGAAACTGAAACTCAAAGATCCGCTGCCTTTGCTTCTCACATTATGTTGGTATCATCCTGTCTAACTGTAGATTCACTTTCTTCTCATTGCTGGTGATATAACCATCGACAGCTTATAAATTGTCTTATATCTCTTGATACCACTGGATAGGGAATACCTCTTTTTACCCAGTTCAGATTCTGGGGCAAACAGTTAGGTGCTGGCCTCTTGTTATAATTACCCAAGGCCAGAAAAGGTTGGGGTCATGTAAAAACGTGTCAGCTCCTGCTAGAAGCACATGTTGGGAAGGGTGCAAGAGCATTTCCCATAAGAAGGGAGGTGGTAACGGGAGGAGCGTGTTGTTCTTGTAATGATAGTTGGAGCTAAGCAGTCCATAGCACCACCATGGCCGTTTCTTAATTTCCTTCTGTCTCGCCTGTGCATCATCTCACTTTCATTACTCAGCAACATGCTGTGGGTGAGACTTTTGCTCTTGTATGCCATTGATGCCATCTGCTCCTGCCTTCTCTCCTTTGATGTCATTATACAGATGGCAAGGGCACAATGGGAAGTTGCACTTAGTTCAATATGGTAGCTCTGGACACATCAAACCTGTTCTTGTATCAATGCTGCTAAAACCTAAACCAGCTCATATGTAAGCCTTATAATGGAATAAAGATTACATTTTAGTTTAGACTTTGCAACTCTCATGTAAGTTATTGGATCTATATGCTTCCATTCCAAAATGTGCACCTAGAATAGAAGCTAGTATGATTGTTTTAAAAGCAATCTGATAGATTTCTAAGAAAAGATGAAAGAACACTATTAATAACCTACAAGGTTCAGAAATATTTTTGATATCATAAACAATGGAAAATGTCTTTACAAATATGCTTGTTAATTTGACCATAGAGGTGTCAGAGCTAATCAGTCAACTGCTACAGCTAATACAGCAAAGAAGAAAAATTAATATTCATTAGACTCTTATTTATACTTCTGTTGTCAAGGTCAATCAGTTTGCTTTAAGCACAATGTTTCACTCTTATTAAAGTCATTAGTACCCTTGAATACCCGGAGAACACTTGGGTTTCATAAGTGTTTGATTTACATATCACACACATTGCACAGAGACCCAGAGTTAGACCATATTTTGCTTACATCTGGGATTTATGCACAGGGCTGTATTTAGATTATTATTATTTTTCACGATAGAATAATTCTTAAAAACAGAGCCCAAATTCCTATATTTGGTAGTATTCTCAATGGCAGACACTAACAAGCATTCAGCTTTCACTAATATGTGCTTTAGTATTTCAGTCATACACTACATAGACTCAGGGCAAAACATGCACCTCTAGGCACTGGCAATGCAAAAAGGATGCTTTGGTATTTTTGTACCAAAAATAACAATCGTATAAAAAACGGAACTGTGATTATAAAGTTTTACTTGATAACAGTGAATGTAGTTAGGATTCCATGGATATTATCTTATAGGAGGATCAGTTTTTCCTATTACACACAAAAAGGTATTTTTTCACATTCCACCAAATGCAGAGCTATCAATTTGATGAAAAGCCCAGCTAAACATTATTCTAATTTACTTCTAAACAAACTGCAAATCTGGGTTTCACTAGGCAAGTTTATACAGGGAAAGCAGATCTGTGGAATAGTTCACTCTTTCATCCTTTATCATCCCAAGAAGAAATATGTTAGAAATAATATAATACAGTTTCCAACTTTTACCAGTGTCTCCTTGGCATTCAGTTTCATGGACAGAAATTATGAAGTGTTACTCAGCAAAGACTTAACACTGACTCCTGGTTACTTAAGATTCTCTGAAACCTACTCACTACTCCCTAATATGAGAATTAGACTCATGGAAATAGACTATTAACTATTTTGAGTTCAAATGGGACTATTTTTCATTTTTGTCATCCTGTATCTCAATGATTTTAAACTGTTTTAAGATGATCTAGATGCATGCCTCTTGGGTATAACAGATAGAACAGACAATTTTCCTTCTTTGTGCAAATTAAAAGATTTTATGATAGTGAATGCCGAGGGCTTTAGAGGACAATGGGTTCTTGGATAATTGTCATGAGAGGAATTACTATGATTATTCTCAAACTAAAGTTATTTTTAGCAAATTTCACCTAAAATTTAATTAATACATAGTACTTTCAAACAGTAAGAGTTTATTCATACTTTGGCAAGGGAAAGGGAAGTATTTGTACTCAATTGATTCTGGCAGTTTTTTCCCGAAAGATCTCTATGTTAATTGGACATACCATTGGAACACTCCTGAAATTTTTCTATAAATATGATAAATGGCAGGTAGAACTTCCAGTGAAAAATAATCTACATAATTCTGTAGAAGGGTAGATAGTTTGGAAATTGCTGTAATTTTTTATGAGTGAAAAAAAAATTATAGCTAGATTGGGAATCACCATCTATCTGGAGTGGAGTCTTGGTTTGGCTTCTCAAATTATTTACTATCTAAAATTTCATTGTCTAGTACAGTAGCCACTAGCCACATGTAGTTATTAAATGAGAGTTTAAATTAATTAAAACTTAAAACTAAATAAAATAAAAAATTAAGTCCCTCGGTTTCATGAGCCACATTTAAAATGTTCAAAAGCCACATGCGATAGTAGTTACCTTACTGGACCTTACTGTCAGGTCTTAGAAAAAGAACTCTATAGGTAAAAATGGAGTCTGTAACCCAGGGGCCTCTTAGCTTCTTTCCCTCCGCCTCTTTTCTCTCAGCTTCTTTTGCAGAGCAAGATGTGGCAGTATGATAAACAATCACAAGGTTTACGGCTAAGAGATGTTTGAGAGCCCCAGACATGCCCGTGCCCTGCCATCAGAAGGCCTGTTTGATAACTGAGCAGTACATCAGAACCCCAGCAACCAATCAGATCATAAATCAATGAGCCCCTATCCAATTAAGGGATGACACATCACCTAGTGGGCACTCCCCACTCCCACTGTAACTTCCCTTTTAAAATGCAGCTCCCAGAACAAACGCCAGAGCCATCTTCTTTTCCTTTTGCTGGCTGCTACCTGCGTTCCCCCACCTGCTTTCTCCCTGCTTTCTTCCCTCAATAAATCTCTTAGGCTTTGACTCACTGAACTGTGTGGATTCCTTAAGGACTCTAAGGATTCCTTAAGGACTCACAGTGGGAAGGGATGGCATACTGAAAACAGTGTGACCAAGAGAGCAGGTGCATTCTTGGGTGGCTAGAATTCACTAACTCCCTCCCCCACCCCGCTCCAGAACACCAGCAGCTAGCCTTCCCTGCCATCCCTCACCCCTCAAACAAGAGACTGGATTCTCCTTCTGTGGATAAAATAAACAACCCCAAGGGAAGAGACGCACTGATGCTGACATGGAGGACCCACAGTGAAAAGCCAGCTCGGCCTCTCCTTGGCCCCGCAGTTCACCAGCACAGAGCCTGCCCTGTATGCAGGTCAGCATACAGCAAGGAGATGCAGGTCAGTTTCTCAGTGCTTGACTCTTAAACATGAAAAGACACGCAATGATAACCAGATATTTGAGGATGATCTCCAACAAGAAAGAAAGAGAACGAAACAAATTAAAGAGGGGAAAGTAAAATCCAGGAAAAACAGAGAAAATGCAAGAACAGGAAAACCTCAAAATATGAAAGAGATCAGAGGAATATTGCACAAATAAAACAAGAACAGGATACCATTAATGGAACAATCAAAATGACTTACTAGGGACATGAGGGTGAGGGGTTGGAGAGATAGGCATCAAGAGATGTATTTTTGTTAGAAACCTTGTAGCACTTTTTGACATCTAAAATTATTTGTATGTACTTTATGATGAAACAAAATTAAAAACAAAATAAACCCCTTTCTAAGAAAAATCACCCCAAAGTAGTTAACATCTGAAACTCTTATCAAACTTCCAGTTTTGAGAATAGTGTACATACCTACATACATACATAAACAAATGCTACTTTGAATTTTTGAACTCAAATCAGGAAATGGATATCCAACTATAGGATGAATGTCTATGGCTTATGGTATGAAGTGAATGAAAAAAAGTAAGAATAAATATATAGGCCCTTTTTCAAATGGAAATTTTGATAACAAAATAAAATGTGTAGCTATCATTAAGACACAAAAATTGTCCTTTTTCAAAGCAACTGTAAACCACATTTCAACCCTTACCCTCAGAAGTATATACTCTTGAAATCATTAAGCAAGCAGTGAAAATGACCAAACTGACAAGGAACACTTTTTCATGTTCAATCTGCTAAAGATGCATTAATACTAGTTAAACCTAACATCTTGACCATGACATTTTCATATGTCAATGATGATATTAAAAATTCTAAGAGCAGTCTTCTTTTAGGATTACTTTTTGAAACTGAGATTTACTAAGAAAGAAAACAAAAATACAAATATATTATCATGGATATCTTGAAACTCCTATGCTTCCCATAAGGTCTTCCACCAAAGAACTGTTAAAACCTCAGGACTTAAATAGTACAGAAATTGCTATGTTATTAATGAGGGCAGATTAAAAGTGGAAGACTGTTGGTATGATTTGAAGCATATTTTCCCTCCTCCATATCAAACCAGTAAAATGGAAATCTGTCAATTACCTGTTTAAGAATCTCTGTTGGCTTCATACTGCCTAACATATAAAATTCAAACTCAATCTTTTATTCATTATCTACCTCAATTACCTCTTCCTTCTTCAGTCTTTTTTAATGCTTCCTCAGTTCAAACCAGACTAATCTACCTGCGATTTCCAAGTCTGGATTTTTTCCAGTCCTCCCTTTGTGCTTTCATCCAGATTGCCTGTCTGGAATGTCTTTGGTTTCTTATCTATCAAATCCCATTTTTTTCTCCATCTTAAAACTGACTTAAAGCCCAATTCCAGGACACCCTGTTTGGTTTTTATTTGTTTTTATTTATGCTGGGACAAGAGTTCTAGCTCTTTGATCTTTTAAGCCCAGGGCTTAAAACTACTAATACCTTTATTAATATTTTAGTTTTTACCCTTGACTCATGGCAAATTCCTGACCGCCTCCTCTCCATTGGCAGTGGGCTTGCTGTCTGCCACCTACTGGGGTAGCAAATCTATAGTGTCCCTTTTAACATTACCAATAGCCCCCTTCATCTCGTTATAAGTATTTATTGTGCCCACTTTAAATTCTGGATCCTTTGGTCCCATAAATCTGCTTCTGTGCTCAGTTTGTTGTCTGTATTTTTTTATAGCAGCTGCACTCCCAGGAGTCTCCGTACCGCAGCCTGGGAGGGCATCTTTCCCAGAGCCCAGGGGCAGCACTGTCCTGCGTGGTGTGTGCCAGGCCCTGGTGGCGCCCCCTGCTGGGCAGCACAGGTGGAGGGAGAAATGAGCCCCAGGGCAGGGTGCTCTGGGCTACACGGAATGACAGCTAACCATTCTGGTCTCTGGTCAGTGGTTGCCCCTTAATCTCTTTAGAAATAAGCGGCATTGAAAGGGAGTGGAAATTTACTTTAGGTCCATGGTTTTTAATGATTTTTTTAACTGCACCTACTGTAGGAAATACATTTTACATCGTCTGTGTGCGTGTCTGTGTGTGTGTACACATACAGTTTCTCTCTTCCCTTTCTCTTTCTCTCTCAATATATAAAATCTACCTATCTAATCTAGCTGGAGCAAAAGTTTCATGAAATAATATTATGTTTACCTGTGGCTGATTATATTCTATTCTTCCATTCCATTCCACTTCAGTTTCTAAAATGATGATTGTGGCACTATAAATTGATTTTTCAGCTCACTAGAGGGCCTGGGTTGTAAATCACTGGTTTTGATGTTGAAAGAAGAGAGGATGAGTGAATAAATACCCTTGTTGTGAGTCTTTCCATACCCCAGAAATTGACATTATACCTGGCAGACTACTTGGACTCTGTTCTAGTTTGCTAACTGCCAGAATGCAACACACCAGAGATGGGTTGGCTTTTAATAAAAGGGGATTTATTTGGTTAAAAATGTATAGTAAAAGGGGATTTATTTGGTAAAAAAATGTATAGTTCTTCAGAGGAAAGGCAGCTAACTTTCAGCTGAGGCTCTTTCTTACACAGGAAGGAACAGGGCAATCTCTGCTGGCCTTCTCTCCAGGCCTCTGGGTTCCAACAACTTTCCCCAGGGTGACTCCTTTCTGCATCTCCAAAGGCCTGGACTGAGCTGTGAGTGCTGAGATGAGATATGCTGAGCACCTTGGGCTGTGCTACGCTGAGCTCTCTCATTTAAGCACCAGCCAATTAAGTCTAACATTGCAGCAGGCACACGCCTCCTAGTTGACTGCAGGTATAATCAACAACAGATGAGGTTCACATGCCATTGGCTCATGTCCACAGCAAGGGAATTAGGCACCTTCACCTGGCCAAAATGACACCTGAACCTAACTACCATAGCCTCCTTCTGTGGATGTTGCCTTTAAAATGGCAAAGGGGCTTGCAGTGACCCGTCTAAGGCAAAATGGGTGAGAAACAAGAACAGAAGGTAAAATCTTTCTTCCAACCATTTTTCCAGTGGTCACATTGCAAACAATCCTCCAACCCAATCCCCAGCTCTGTGCCCTTTCTGTTCCAAGATTTCCTCTAGCTATCTAGTTCCTCCAAGACTGATATTAGGGAAGTGAGATGAAACCTCATGATAGGTCTCCATCTTTTCAAGAATCTGCATCATTCTATACTAGTGTTTCTTAATCTTTTTTTACCCATTAATCACTTTGGAAGTCTGTTGAAGCCCAAAGACCTCTACTCAAAATAATGACTTTTGAGAGCATGAAATAAAAGGTATAGGGTTACTAAGGAAAATATTTATATTGAAATACAACTAACAAAATGTTACTGAAATCAAACTTATGCTCGCCTGCTGTGCTGGAGACCTGAGTTTGATTCCCAGTGCCTGTCCAAAAAAAAAAAAAGAGAAAAAAATCAAACTTATGGTAGTTTTATATGTGCTTTTTAATTTATACATAGATAACAAGATCTAGTGTCCAAATGAATAATACTATATTTCTGGTAATGTTGGAATTGAGAGCTTACAAATAGCAGTGACAATCGTAATAGGATGTGAAAAATTATGCTCTTTTTACTGATGATAAAACTACTGCTAATACAACTGTGGATTGTTGCCATATTTATAATTGAAGGAATCCTAAGTTTCAGTTACAGGTCAAGGAAAATAAAGGTGTAATTTGTTTCCCATCCAAATTCACAAACTCCTGAATTCCTTCGTGGCTTCAGGCTTAGGCACTCTTGCTCAATTCTACTTACATTATGGGTGTAAGAAGGGAGAAAAGAGGTGAAAGGACCATGGATCTTTACAAACCTTCAGAAACTCCAGATTTAGCCTATAGAATGTGTCAGTCACTTTGCTCCATACTCGTGCCATCTCTTCAATTCCCATAACACTCCTAGGAGGTAAGTCCTATTGCTTCTGTTTAATAGATGAGGAAGCTGAAGTCCAGAAAGTTTAATTAAATTGTTCAAGGTCAAAGAACTTGTAAGTGAAGGAACCCGAATTAAAACACAGCTCTTTGTGATTCCAGAGCCAGAGTTATCTAAACTGTGAGGTTTGTTTTCTCTCGCAGAGGAAAACTCTGTGTCTATTCCATCTTTGCATTCTTAGCATGCAGGACAATGCCTCGATAGGAGTGTGTGCATGTGTGTTTTGTGGGGGGTGGGATTGGGGGTATGTCTGTCTTCCTAATCTCATTTTACTGTAATTTGAATGCCCTAAACTTTTCTGGTCATGGGGTCAGGGAAGAGCAGCTCATATCAAAATTGACAATTTATGAGTTTCTAAATAGACTAGCATTCTGAGTATTGCCTTTAGTTAAAACACAGTGGTTTGCTTTTTTAGTAACAAGTTCTGAATATGGTAATACGTGTATTTTTTAAATTAATTTTTAATACTAGTATTACAAAAACAGGTTAAAAATCCAAACTCTTATATAATGAAAAGCAATTCTTCTTTCCTCCCCTATTTCTCAGTCTTTCAATTTCCCTCTCTAGAAGGTGCTATATCATCCTCTGTGTCTCCGTCTGGAGAAATTCATGCATCTACAAGGGAGGAGGAGAAATTATGTGTTTAACTTGTTTGCTTGATACACCTTGGAGATTGCCCTTTTAAAGACATGTAGCATTCCATTCTGTGAATTTACCATAATATTTAACCAGTCCTCTATGGATGTATATTTATGATATTTCCAATCTTTTTTCTTATTAACAATTTATATGCAATTTTGAAAACATGTAGGATTATATCTGTAAGATAGACTACAAAAAATCAAATTGCTCCGTCAAAGGGAATGTACATTTTTAATTTAGATGAATATTGCTAAATTGCCATCTAAAGGATTTGCCTCAATTTCTACTCTTAACAGGAATGTGTGAGAGCTGTATCTGGCAGACATACCTATCTTCCTTGAGCTTGAAGGAAGTTTTTTGGGAGCTTCTTTGGAAGAAGATTGGAAATAAATTCACAGTAGTGTTGACACTTGCCTCACATTTTATTTTTCTTTAATGGCCCATGCTAAATTTTAACAGAATGCGGTCTTTTTTCTGACTCACTGGAAAACTTGTCTCACTTTTGTGGCAATGTCTGCTATAGGTTTTGTGTTGTTGAGCGTGGCATCAAGTCTTTCACCAGAACCCTGACAACCTAAAAGAGGATATTGGAAATTGCTGTAGTATGTGGCATTCAGCAAATACTTCTTTAGAGCGATTGCCATGCAGAGGGAAGGGTGGGTGGTGGGTCTCTCAATAAGCCCCTTTTCCTAAGTCCCAGTGGAAGCTTGATGCCAACTTCAAAGCAGATGATCACTGTCTTTTTCTAGGTGTTTAACTCTTACAAAATGTGTTAAAGATAAATAATACCAGTAATATTCTAACGTGACGTGGTTTCATTTTGTTTCCATGGTTACCTGACTTTCTGTTAACTTAAGATTTTAGATATATAGCCTCAAACTCTGGGTTCTCCTTCAACTAGATCAAGAGTGACACATTTTTCCCTCCACTGGGGAGGCAAACCAAATTGCAAACACTGCTCATGAAGAGGACCCCAAAATGCCACAATGTCAGAGTAGATTAAATCCAGTGCGGTAAAATATTTATGGGTATTTTCTCGGAGAAATTCATAGCATAGTTTTCCTTATTCAAGATCATCTTTACCAGTTAAGAAAACATGCTTCAAAAAATATTCTCCATAAAAATGTATTATTTCATGAATCTTTTCCTACTTTCAGCTTTGACATGATCTTTTGGTTAACTCTAAGAACTTTAGATATGTTTCTCTCAAACTCATTTTGATTTTTAGACTAAAGTGTTCTCATAATCATTGTAGTAAGTGAGCCAGAAACTAGAATAGTCTCCCCATGGGAGGGGAAGTAGGTTAATTAAACAAAAATGATGAGAGTTGATTAAGGTGATGATAATGAGTAAAAGGGCTCACATTTACAGGCTCATCTGAAATCTAATATACAGTATAAGCCTGTTGGCTAGTCTCAGAACAATTAACTACTCATGGAGACCTAGTGAAGTTTGTTTAAGAATAGATTAAGGAAAAGGAATGTTATTAGGGTAGACAGTTCCCAAACTTTAGGGACTAATTTTAAGTCCTATGAAGACAGTGGGAATCAACCAGACATGTGAACCAGAACTGAGTATTGGGAAAATACCAGAAAGTTTTGGTTTGAAAGAAATCCTGTGCTCACTTCCCATGAAAGGAGGTAAGAATGAATTATAAAGGAAAAGTTGTAACCATAATTCATCTTAGTTTTATTCATTCATTCAAACGAGTAACTGACTCCAACGAAGCTCTCAATTCTATCAGTATTCATTGACCAACCACATGTTCTGGGTCTAAAATTAATTGGCTAGCCTGAGTGTCATGAGTAAAGTAGTATCATCAGCTATGTAGCTATGTACAGAATGGTATTTAACCTTATCCTGATAGTAGAATAAAGAGAGATCTAATTAAATGTATAGACATTTCTATCCCCTATCTGGGGATTTACAAGCCATCTGCACACACAGGACATCCTTTTTGGGGTCTCTACTGTGCACAGAATATAAGGGGACTTAAACTTAAGAACTTAAACTGAATAGAAGGAAGAATTCCCTAGGGTTCATTCACTCATTTGACAAATATTTACTGAGTGCCTACAATGTGTTGGGAGTTATACTAAGATATTAGGAATAAAGCATGGGGGAAAAAGTCCTACTTTCATGCAGCTTTTATTTTGTTGATAAATTCAGTGATAATCTTACAATGGTAAATGCCAGAACACTGGCGTGAGATTTATGGAACCCTTATTTCTGTATTTTTAGATATATGATAGAGTCTCATTTTCTAAGGAAGAATTGTACATTATCCTATTAGAAGGAAAAATAATAAAGGAGTTGCTTTTTCAACAACCCCTGTCAAGTCTCTAAATTTATTTCCAGTCTAGATACCAAAGAATCAGAGGGAAGTTAGGGAAATAATCAAACTTAACATGAGTCAGTATGAGGATGATGAGACTGAGTAAGAAGCTCATGGAATTCTAGACGGTGTTTATGTAAATGTTCAAAGCAAGATAGTTAATGTCCCTTCATCCTCCACAGTGTCCTATTAAGGAGTAACTGTATTGGAGAATCTCACTTAGGAAAGACATTGGGAGCATAAGCTATACAATATGAGGCTGTTCTGTATGACATGGGATCTGACAAAGTTGACAACTGGAAATTGATTGGAGGAGCTGAAAGGGATTGTATTTTTGTCCTGTAGCTATGTGAGTTTGAATCATGGTTCTGCCAGTTCCTCTTTTAGAAAACTTGGGTCTACTCTAAGCTTGTTTTCACACATGTTAAATGAGGATAATTAAACTGTCTACTCTTTCAATTAGAATGATTATGGCTGTAGACAACTATGAACCTAGTTAACCTTGGCACAACCTGCACAGACACCAATTGTCTACTTAATGAGAAGTCTAGAGGGACATGGTTCTAGGGTTAATTCAATAACTCCATGATCTATCTGAGGGTTCTGGGTTCTCTGTGGTTTTCTTGACTTTCCCTTCATAGGAGAACAATAGTAGCAGTGTCTTCAGGCATCTCATCCTCACAATTCCAAGTCCAAAAGCTGGAAGCAGTGAGAACAGAGGGATATGAGAGACAAATTCCATATATTCCCATTTCCCTTTAAAAAGGTGGAAAAGTCTTTCCCAGTATTTTCCTAGCAGAATTCCATAGCCACTTCTAGCTTCCAGAGAAGCCAGGAAAGAAAGTATTTGATTTTCCATTATATGTAGGAGGGCAGGCAAGGGAGATGGGAGCTCTGTCAGCACACCTGCCTCAGACTATAACTGTTACTATTAAGTGAGATGAAGCATGGAAAACATTAACAATTACTTGTTACTGCTATTTGCCTTGAAGACGAAGTATTTTAATGGAGAGACCTTACAGTTCCCTGTAAATACTTGAGCATTGTGATACATGAGAACAGAATTGAAATAATAATACATTTTCTATTCAGTTAGAACTGCTCTGAAGTGGAATCAGTTCTGTGAGGTGGTGAGGGTCCCATAACTAAAATTTTCAAGCAGAATTGAGATGACTACTGCTCTTTGGGTTGGAACTAGGATTAACGATGTTTAGGTTTACTTCCAATCAAAAGTTTCTATGACTGATAGTACCACAGGCAGAAGCTCAAAATACGAGAGTTTTCTCTTCCTTAAAATGGACATTGTGGTTTGACTAAATTCCAATTGTTTTTGTTTCCTAGGCTGCTTAAAACAATATGATGAAATGGTTCAGCTTAAGCAATGGAAATTTATTCACTTTTGGTTGGAGTCCAGGAAAATGTCCAAATCAAGGCATCATCAAGGAGATGCTTTCTTCTTGAGGACTAGCTGCCTTCGATCCTTGGCTCCTCTGCTATGGTGATATCTGCTGTTGTCTCTCTCCTCTCCTGGATTTCATTGCTTTCCACTTCTTGGTTTCATGGCTTTCTCTCTCTCTCCATTTCATTTATAAAGGACTCCAGTGATGGGATTAAGTCTTATCCCCCAAACTGAAGTAACCTCATCAAAAGGTCCTTCTTACAATGGATTTACATCCACAGGAATGGATTGGATTTAATAACATGCTTTTCTCGGGTATATACAGCTTCAAACCACTAATCTAGATGGATCTAGAAGTTCTAAAATGAGTATATTAAAGGCCTGACCATTACAACTCTACTGGGAGATTCATTTAGTTCATCAGAGAAGACAATTAGACAATCTAATAGTTTAGATTCTGAAGAGCACAACGTAATATTTTTTTTCTTGTTCAGAGGTACAGAACATTTTGGTTTTAGATGTTGAAATCCAAACTATTAATATCTCTTTAAGCTAAAATGAACATTGAAGTCCGTAGCTACCCTTCAACTTCCTTACTAGATTTTAGATTTAAAAAAAAACTGTATATTTCTCATTTTATGAACTTCTCTATTGTGTGTGCACTAACTCTCCCTTTGTTAGGTTTTGGTAAGAGTGCTATGAAAGTGTTAGGATGGCGTCAATGATATTTGCCTTGCATGATTTTGTTTCCCCTCCCCAAGCCTGCCAGGGAAGGGAGGTGTTATATCTCAAGAGACTCTTTTACCAAGCCCAAGTTTTAAATAAATGAAATGTGTACAGCCTCCAACACACCATCTTGAGATAACCTCGGGTTCTGAAGTGTACTGACAAGAAAAATGATCACAGGCAAATCATAAAACTACCTTTTGAAAAGAGTAGTCAGGTGAAAAACATTAGTGGTGCCTTCAGATTGAAAGGGATCCTTAAGGTAAAATAAATAGTGACACCATATTCCCAAAATTTGTATTTCCATAATGCTTTAAGTTATCCAGGGAGTTCAAAGCTGAAATGCAAAGCTTCCCATTGAGAAGCTCAGTTAGTCCATAAACATGCCATCACCATTTTTTTTTCACCTCACATTTTTCTGTTCAACCACTTTTTATTAGACTTTCATTCCACTACTCATTGAAATTGTTCTTGTTTAGATCATTAATGACTCACAGTTTGAAAAATCATATACCAGTTCTTGTTCTTTCTTACTAAGCTTCAGTCACAACCCCTAACCTACTAAGATCTTTCCTGCCTCAAACCCTTTGCCTTAGCCTTTACTTCTCTTGGAACATTCTTCATCTGGCTTTTTTGTATTGCTTCTCCTCATTCTTCAAGTCTCAGATTAAATGTCATTTTAAGGAGGTCATTCTCAACACCTTTACCTAAGGTTTGATTATTTTTTTCTAGATTGGTAAGGAGACAATTTCTGACATTTTAGGTACCTATAGACTCAACCTGGAAAGGATATGAAAAACAAGCAAACCAGTGTTTGGGAGAATAAATACATTATGGATAGAAGAGCTACATTTGTCCATCTCTCCTGGACTTTTAAATTTTCTAACAAGAATTATAGATTCTAAAATCATTAGGGGTCTGGTAAGTAACTGAAATGATTGTAATGGGCCAAGGGTAGAAGAGAACAGTTAGGAGAGAGACTCTGATAGCATGTGTGTGTCGGATGGTTTTCAAGTTACAAATTCTAAAGCATTGTCCACAATAAGGCAAACCTGGCTGAGGGCCAAGTTTGGCCAATGAGCGCTCCACATCTAAATGTTTTTCTTTTGTTGAATAAATAAGAGTAAGTCTCAATATATAAGTATCAATGTTTCATTCTTCTAAAAATAATATTAAAAATAATATGTAACCAAACAATCAATAATCCAGAGCCAAGCATTCTTTAGTGGCCCTTTAGATATTTCTCTCTTTCTATAAGTGTTTTTGGAGGATTTCAAATTTTAGTGTTATTATAAGCAGTATTTATCTAATCTTGCTTCCAGAGAATCTTGTGTAATGATCCTAAAGGATATGGAAAGTTATGGAAAGATTTGAGACAGCGAAACGATCACTTTCTGTATTTTAGATGATCACATTTGTGTTTTAGAAAAATCACTTCACAGCACGTAGAATGAGAGGAAGCCCAGAATATAAGACCTTGTTGGTAACTGTTACAGTAATTTAGATGAGAACTGATGAAGGCAAAGACAGTGAGCTTGGCAGGATGGAGGAAGAAATCATCAAACCTCAAAATCCAGGTTAAATAAAGGTACAACAGAGAAGTACTGAAGTTTTAAATTTCCTAAGAGTCATGATAAAAAAGAAGTACAGGATGCTATTCAATAATGATTATCCAGTCAGGAGAATCAAGCTTTTACTAGGATGCTAAGAGGAACACTTTATATTGTTATAAGGAATATTGCACTACAGGAAATACTCTGCACACATATGGTTATTTCTTATCTCAGGCTTTGATAAAAGATAAGAGATAATATTAATTCCTAATCCAGCAAAGCAAGGCCATAGGGGAGCTAAAGTACAGGCATACCTCATTTATTGCACTTTGCAATTATTGCATTTTTTATAAATTGAAGGTTTATGGCAACCTTGCACTGAGCAAGTTGCACTGGCACCATTTTCCCAAAAGCATGTGTTCACTTGGTTTCTCTGTGCTACATTTTGGTAATTCTCATAATATTTCAGACTTTTTCATTATTATTATATCTGTTACAGTGATCAGTGATCTTTGATGTTACTATTTGTGATTGTTTTAGGGTGCCACAAGCCACACCCATATAAGACAATGAACTTAATGGATAAATATTGTGTATGTTCTGTCGGCTCCATGAACTGACTGTTCCCCCATCTCTCTCTCTCTCTACTCAGTTCTCAATATTCCCTGAGGCACAATAATATTGAAATTAGACCAATTAATAACCCATCAATGACCTCTAAGTATTCAAGTGAAAGGACGAATAGCAGGTCTCTCATTTTAAATCAAAAGGTAGAAATGATTAAGCATGGTGAGGAAGGCATGTCGGAAGCTGAGAGAGAGAGACTGAAAGCTAGGCCTCTTGTACCAGTTAGCCAAGTATGAATGCAAAGGAAAAGTTCTTGAAGGAAACTAAAAGTGCCTCTCCAGAGACCACATGAATGATAAGAAAGGGAAACAGCCTTATTGCTGATATGGAGAATGTTTTAGTGGTCTGGATAGAAGATCAAACCAGCCACAACATGCCTTAATTTAAGCCAAAGGCTAACCCACAGCAAGGCCCTAACTTTGATTCTGTGAAAGCAGAGGGAAGTAAGAAAGCTGCAGAAGAAAAGTTTGAAGCTGGAAGAGGTTGGTTCATGAGGGAGGTTGAAGGGAAGATGCCATTGCCATCAGAAAACAGCACAAGGTGAGGCAGCAAGTGCTGATGTAGAAGCTGCAGGAAGTTATCCAGAAGATCTAGCTAAGGTAACTGATGAAAGCGGCCACGCCAAACAACAAATTTTCAATGTAGGATGAACAGCCTCCATCTAGGACTTTCCTAGCTAGAGAAGAAAAGTAAATGTCTGGCTTCAAAATGTCAAAGGACAGTCTGACTTTCTAGTTAAGGGCTAAATCAGCTGGTGACTTTAAGTTGACACCAGTGCCCATTTACCATTCTGAAAACCCTAGGGCCTTAAGAATCATGCTAAATCTACTCTGCCTGTGTTCTACAAATGGAATAACAAAGTCTAGATGACAGCACTTCTGTTTACAACCTATTTTGCTGAATATTTTAAGGCTAATTTTGAGACCTACTGCTTAGAAAACAATTCTTTTCAAAATATTACTGCTCATTGACAGCACACCTGGTCACCCAAGAGCTCATATGGAGAAGAATAATAAGATTAATGTTATTTTCATGCTTGCGAACACAACATCCATTCTGAAAACTTTCTGGAAAGGAAAGATGTCAGCAAGAACATTCCTGATTCATGGAAGGAGGTCAAAACATCATTAACAGAAGTTTGGAAGAAGTTGATTCCATCCTCATGGATGACTTGGAAGGGTTCAAGACTTCAGTGGAGGAAGGAACTTGGTGGAAATAGCAAGAGACTTAGTATTAGAAGTGGAGCCTGAAGATGTGATTGAATTGCGCCAATCTCATGATAAAATTTTAACAGATAAGGAATTGCTTCTTATGGATGAACAAAGAAAGTGGTCTCTTGAGATGGAATCTGCTCGGGGAGAAGCTGCTGCAGACGTTGTTTACATGAGAATAAAGTCTTAAGAATATTACATAAACTTAATTGATAAAGCAACAGGAAGGTTTGAGAAGATTGACTCCAGTTTTGAAAGACGTTCTACTGAGTGTAAAATGCTGTCAAATAGCATTGCATGCCACAGAGAAATCTTTCATGAAACAGGAGTCAATCACTGCAGTAAACTTCATTTTTGTCTTATTTTAAGAAATTGCCACAGCCACTCCAACCTTCAGGAACTACCACCCTGTTCAGTCAGCAGCCAACAACAGGGAGGCACGACCCTCCAAACAGCAGAAAAATTATGACTTGCTGAAGGCTCAGATGATGGTTAACATTTGTTTTTTTTAGAAATACACTATTTTTAAATTAAGGAGTATACAATTGATTTCTTTAAGATATAATGCTATTGCACACTTGATAGACTACACTTCAGCATAAACACAATTTTTATATGTTCTGGGAAACCAAAAAAAATTGTGTGATTTGCTTTATTGTGATATCAGCTTTACTGTAGTTTCTGGAACAGAGTCTGCATTATCTCCAAGGTGTTCCTGTATATTATATAGACATATTTTCTTAAGACTTAATTTAGTATGAGAAAGAACTCTGAAAATCAAGCAATGAATTAACAGCATGTTTTTCACACTGATGTTTTTTCAAACTGCAGGTTATGACCAATTGTGTTGTGAAATCAATATAGTTGGTCATGAACATCACTTTAAAAAATGAAGCAATCTCGGGTGCATGGGTGTTTCTGTGGTAGAATGTTTGCCTTCCATGCAGGAGACCCGGGTTCGATTCCTGGACCATGCCCCCCCTCACCAAAGCAAACAAACAAATGTTACAAAAATGAAGCAATCTCCTCTTCCTATAAGTGAACCGAGGTGATCTCTGGAAATGGTTCACTGTTCACTTGACCCAGAAAACCCTACAAAATCATGCAAATCAAGAGGTTCAAATCTTCATATTCACTTTGAGAATGCCCAAGAAACTGCTCAGGCCATCAAGGGTATGCATATTCAGAAAGCCACCAAGTGGCTTTACGCAATGTGTTCATTTCCATCATTCCAATGGTGGTGTTGGCAGGTGTGCCCAGGCCAAGCAGTGGGGCTGGACACAGGGTTGGTGGCCCAAAAATGAGTGGTGAATTTTTGCTGCACATACTTAAAAGTGCAGAGAGTGATGCTGAACTTTAGGGTTTAGATGTAGATTCTCTGGTCATTGAACACATCCAGGTGAACAAATCCCTAAAATGTGCCACAGGATTTACAGAGCTCTTAGTCAGATTAAACCATGCATGAGCTCACCTTGCCACTCTGAGATGATCCTTAATGAAAAAGAACAAATTGTTCCTAAACCAGAAGACATTACACGGAAGAAAAAGATATCCCAGAAGAGACAAAAGAAACAAAAACTTACAACTTGGGAATAAATTGATCTTAAAATAATGCAAATTAAAGTTAAAAAAAAATGAAGCAATAAACTTCAATAGAAAATAGAGTGCTTTGTATGTAGTGAGATTAGGTGCTATACCATAAAATGTATACATATTTGTATGTGCATATGGCCCAACACATTTCTTATTGGTAAAAATAAGTTTGAAAAGCACTTCTTTAGACAACTGTCTAGTATTTCTCATCTCAGCTCTGATTCTGACTGAGATCATGGTAGAGGATGGAGGGGTAGAGGACCTTGGGGTGTTATTTAAAAGCATATTTGCAATCAATCCTCTTTATATATGTGATGAGAAAAATGATGCCCTCCTGGTTCCACCCGAGATTATGTGCAGATATAATCAATTCCTCCTCACAACTGCCAAAAAGGAGATGAGCAGCCCAACCCCTGGATCTGTCCAAATGCTGAAACAAGCCCTGACCTAAAGCTACTGAGTTCCAGCCCTTCGGGCTCTTTAACATGAATAATTTTGAGCAGGACCACATCCCAGTCAAGATAGCAGAATTTAATGATTATGATATAGAAGTTGTTTGTTGCTAACCATATAGATCAAGAGCCACTAGCCCAAATGCCCTCAGATGTCTAACAGGTAAAATAAATACTTGTAAATATGTCTAAGTGGATAAAAAATAGAGTTGTGGGGTGATCGTGAATTAGGAAGCATGCACTTTTCTAAGGGGGGGGGGTGGTGGAACCAATACCTAGCTTCAGTTGATTGTTGTCCTGTGGAATGTAATCCCAGTGTTTCCAGACTTACCAATTGCTAAGAGACGCAGAAATCCATATTATTATGTAAAATGTCTTGCCTTTAAATATTGGCAACATATTTAAAATTTTTAATGATGTGTTACTGGCCAAAAAAAAAATCCTTAGGCAAGGTTTGTTACAACGGGTCTGGTTTGCTTCTTTGCACCTAGAACAAACTTTTTTTTTTAATTTTGGCAAGAGATCCCCTTATTTAAATGATATTATATATATATATATATATAAACTAACAAATAAAGTTCCTCTAAGGTTGGGGCTGGAGCTACGTACACTTGCCTCTTCTTACCATTTCTTGCCCTGAATTACAGAAAATAGACAGAGAAGTCACAGATCTAAATGCTGAAAGTATGGTCCTTTGAGGTGGAAGTCTTTCTTTTTCTCATTTTACTAAAATTAGCAATTTTACAGCAGATTCCATTTCTTCTTGAGGCCATCCTTATAACGTGATTAAAGGCTATATCATCAGCATAGGAAAGAGTGCTTGTCTTATTCTGTTATGTTGGGTTAGGAGTGTATTTATAGATTATTTAAGTAAACAGGATTAAATTATGTAGGTATATGTTATAAATGAAGATGTCTAGGCACAATTCTGTTTTAAGGTGTTTTAAATTAGAAGTGAAACTTTCAAAATCCATTCTGATATCTCCATACAGACCCAGACAAACATTTAGCATATCAGATCTGTGTCATAATCATGCAATTTGACCCATAGAGCAATCTGAAATTCCTTCTGCAATAAGGAGAGTATAAATTAAAAATCAGGAAATAGCTTCTGTGTATGGAATCAAAAGCTGATAACATCATGAAAATATAAATTTTCACAACTGAATTCCCACTGAAGTGAAGGGGACAAGGTTTTGATTTGTGTGGTTAGATGACATGCTCAAACTCTTACTATTAATTAGTTGTGGAATGGGTGTGGGGTCCAATTTTTTCTGTTCTGAGGTGCTGGTTTCTGTTTTCCACATCTCCTCTATCCAAACAGCATTGAATTTTTAAAATTTCCATGAAAATGTTTCAGGCAGCTGATTCAAGATAGCTTTTTTTTTTTTTTTTGCATGGGCAGGCACCAAGAATCAAACCCGGGTCTCCAGCATGGCAGGCGAGAACTCTGCCTGCTGAGCCACCACGGCCTGTCCTCAAGATAGCTTTGATAATAATCATAGTAAGACTAGATATTTACTACTAAGCATATTTTATTTTAAATGGATTTCATATATGTTTTATATAAAGTCAGCTGACAACCTTTGTGAGAGGCAGACCAGATTGTGAAGAAAACCTCCTGAAAAGTGTATTATTTGCTTAATACATTTCAAATACTTACTACAAATTCCATAGCTTCTCTGGTCTTGCTAAACCCCTTCCCATCCATCTAAGGTGGCAGGAGTGGAAGTTGCCATACATAGAAAGGTTATTTATGTTTATCTTTCTAATATATATTCCACATTATTTATTGCAGAACTATCTTCTTTTTTATCTGTATGCTGTATGACTGGGTTACATTTCATTCTTTTTCCATGTGAGTATCCTGTTATTGCAGCACCATTTGTTGAATTTTTGTTTTGCTTGTTTGTTTGTTTTTGGGAAGTGCATCAGCTGGGAATTCAACCTGGGTGTCCCGCCTGGCAGGCAAGAATTCTATCACTGAACTACCCTTGCACCCCCAGAACTATCTTTTATCTACTTTCCTGAACACAAATTCCCTCAAAAAGAAAGCAGCTTTTGAACAGAGATAATCTATCAACACTTTCTCTCTCTTTTCTTGCCTCCTGCCCACAATTCCCTTTTTGCTAAGTTCTGTTGAACGCTTGACCTCATGTGAAGGTGCAACTTTGCATGAATTTTAGAAAGTGACTTTTGGTGATTTAGCTGCTAAATGTTTATGGTAGAAATACAGTTTACGTTGGAGGCTGTCAGGTTTTTTGTTTTTTTTTTTTTTTTGCTCACTGTGCCAGAAAGCACACCAGTCCAGGGACATTCAGCTAATATCTCCCAGCTGTGCAGGAAGAAAGTGTGAACAGCTCTGTCAGAAGTGCTGCCTCTTTCTCTTCTTTTCTAGTCTACACCTTATGCACGAACCATCACTTCTTATTTTCCATTTGGACAACAGTGATGGAACTGCTGCTTTCTTGCCCATGGAGATGCTGAATGAGGAGTTTGGAGCTGGATTTGTAGTTACTCTGTCTAAAAGAAGTTTCAGACTCATGCTCGGTCCTGAATAACACATAAAGAAGGCTGACAGAAAATATATACTCACAGACTTGGCCTAAAGGTTGCTAGTTGACCAATAAGTAATAGAAAGAGAAATGGTATTTTGTGAACTTGTAACTCTTTCCAGGTGAGCAAATTAAATGCCATCACTTAGACCTGGGAGAAATCCAACATTTCTTGGTAAATTTCCAAAGCATGTTTGTTAGAATGTTGGAGTGGTTGGATAATCAAGGCTGTTTGTGACAGAAACATAGGGAACAAAACCTTCAGAGATAAACATTAAATTTTACTATGGGGCAATAATTCTCTACCTTAATCCTTTATCAAAAAGCAGTTATTGGACAACTGTATGCTTGCATATTTATGACAAACCTGTTGGTTGCTTCTCCAGCAGCCATTTTTCTTACCTCTTCTTCTCTATAGCAAAACCCACCTACCGTGATAGAGGTTGAAGATTTTCGTGACTTGCTTTCCCAGCCTCCCTGCAGCTATTTTATCATGTGAACTAAGTCTAACTCATGAGACCTATGAAGAAGCCTGACTGATGACTTCAAAGAAATGTTTTTTCCATTATTAAAAGTGATATGGCTCTGAAAGCTCTCTCCCTCTTTCTCTTTTCTTTTTATCTTTTGACATTAGAATTAAGCTTCTCGAGGGAGGGGCTTCACCTTTTTGTGTATAGATGTTTCCAGTGCTTAAGACAAAGACTGGTACTAGTTTCTCATAATATTTACTAATGGACTGAAAACATGGATGCGAAGATTGGTGACAGAATGTGATGTGTACAATGCAGTAGCTATTTTGTAACCTTGAAGCAACAACCATTATGACAAATGCCAACACCTTGAGATTGGCATGGCGGAAAGAGGCAAAGAGTGTAGATTTGATAACATCATTGAGCTACTGAGTCAACCTTGTGGTAAACTACCTCTGAATTCCTTATAATATTATATAATAAAACCAGTTAATATTTCAACTACTTTTTAAAAATATTTTATTTATTTTAAAATATTTTTTATTCAGAAATGTCCACACACATGCAGTCCAACCATATTATGCAATCAGTGACACACAATACCATCACATAGCTATGCGCTCCTCACCGTGATCATCTCCAGAACATTTGCATCGCTTCAGAAAAAGAAAAAAAAAAAAAGAACTCATATATCACATGTCCCTTACCCATCCCTCTCATTGCCCCACAGTATATCAATCTACCCAATTTTTACCTTTTTTCTCTCCCCATTATCTATCTATTTTTATCCCCACTTCTCCTTCACGCATCCATCCATACCCTGGAGAAAAGGAGCATCAGACACGAGGCCTCCACGATCACACAGCCATATAGCAAAACAGTCCTCCTCGAGAACCAAGGCCACCCAAACACAGTTTGACAGCACCAGTTACCTCCCTCCAGCGACTCCAATACACCACAGAATAAAAAGGGGTATCCACACAATGCGCAAGAACAACCCCCAGGATAACCTCCAGACTCCGTCCAAAATCTCCCAGCCACTGAGACACTACCCTGTCTCATTTCTCTTTTCCCCCTTTTGGTTAGGAAGTGCCCATCAACTCTGATGATGCCAGGTCCCGGCTCATCCCTGGGAGCCAGACCCTCAACTACTTTTTATTCTTTCATGTATTCATTCATTTATTGAATGCCCAATCTGTGCTGGACTTTATTCTAAGCTCTATGGATACAGCAGTGAACTAAACAAAGTCCTTATCTTCATTTAAGTGTGAAGAGACAGGCAATGAACCAACTCACAAGTAAATGTATAATATTTCATATTGTGATTAGTTTTGTGGAAAAAAATCAAGCTGAGGAAGGAGGGATAGGGAGTGCTGAGGTAAGGAGGGACTATTGTTGCCATTTTATGTAGGTGTTTGGGAAGACTTTAGAGAAAACGTAGACTGTAAGTGGGAACAAAGTGAGCCATGCCACCATCTGGTGGAAGAGCATTCTAGAAGAGGAAAAAGAAACACAAAGGATTTGAAGTGGGGGCATGCTTGGTGCAAGTAGGCTTGTGTTATTAGACTGAAGTGAGTGAATGAAGCGAGTAGTAAAAAATGGGCTAAGAAAGGTAGTTGGCAGCCAGATCAGAAGAGCCTTTAGGCTATTGTGAGAAATTCAGCTTTAGCTTTTACTCTGTCTGAAATGGGAAACGACTAGAATGGAGGGATGTTTCAGTGGAGGAGTGGCTTAACTGACATTTAAAAATGATCCCTCTGGCTGTTGTATTGTGAATAGGGATGGAAACACAGAGACCATTTGGAAGGACTTTGGAATAACCCATATGAGAGATGATGTTGGGTTAGACCAAAGGGAAGCTGGTGGAAGTGGTAAGAAATCGTCAGATCTGTGTATATTTTGAAGGTAGAATCGTATTTCCTGAGGCATTTTAGATGAAAAAAGAGTATGACTATTTTTGTTTTAGGGATTCATTTTTTTCAGTCATTTGGTCACTCATTCAACCATTATTTATTTATTACCATGTTCCAAATAAGGAAGACTTTTAGGAATTTGCCATTTTATGGTTACTATTAAACAGTCCTTGAAGATGATGGTCATTTCTGTAATAATCACTTCTGTTGCCAGCAATATTCTCAAGAAAAAAAGTGCTTGTGAATTTCAGGTCATCTACACAATTTTAAAGCATTTGGGTCTGCCATGGATTTTTTCCCCCAATATTGCTTGCTAGAGGTAGTTATTAACTTAATTCATAGGAACTCATGTCTTTAAAGAATTATTTAAGGTAGTGTGTTTAATTTGCCTATTTTAAAGATGGAGAAATGGAAGCTCTAAAAATTGTTGTGCACTTCAGTTTCTTCATTAGTATAATGAGGTTATACTGCTAAATATTTCTCCAAGGGTTCCTCCAGCTTTGTAATTTCTTTTATTTAAAAACTTAAGTTTGTTATAGTATTACACTTGTTTTAAACATCGACATCACAATTGTTTGACTTCTTTTCTGCTTGAATCAGGAAATCAGACTCTATGTTTCCTTCCCAAGTATTCCAGGGAATACCTGAAAAATGCCTATACACTCTGCAGAACTTCCCTGGTTATCATTTGCCATTTCAGTCAGTTGACTTGCTCTGGACCACAGGTCAAGGCCTAATTTATTGCTGCTCTCTTCTTGCCAATTTTAGGCTAACTTTTGTCAGGCATCTTATCTCCCCTGGACCACTGTATTAACAATAGAAAGGAGGAAGTCTCTCTCAACTTCCCACAGTTTCAGCAAAGGCAGTACCATAACTTTTTTTCTTCAATTTTATTTAGATCTATTCACAGTACACAAGCCATCCAAAGTGTACCATCACTGGCTCACAGTATCATCACATGGTTGTGCATACATTCCCCTAATCAATTTTAGAAAACTGTTTTACTCCAGAACAGAAATGAGAATAAAATATAAAATCCAAACCCTCCCATACCCCTTATCTCTCCACTATTCTTGACCCTTAGTATTGGTAAAATAAATTTGTTACTCTTGGTGAAAGACTATTAAAATATTACTGTTAACTATAGCCTATAATTTGCAATTGCTATGTTTTTTCCCCACCAACCCCTCTATTAATTGTTTTTTACATTTGTAGTGGTTCATGCAAGAATGGGTTTCATATATGACCTTAAACACCACTTTCAATCAAATTCACCTACAATATGTTACTGTTTCTTATAATCCCAATAACAAGCTACCATCACCTCTATCCATTCCCACACATTAAAATTCAGCCTCGTTAACAATTCTAACACCGTAAGTTTTGATGAGAGTTTAAGTGCTTGAGGATAATGCAGTGCAATTCCAGTGAAGAATAACTAATTCTGTCAGTCCTGTGAGTTCCAGAGGTCCAAGTCCTTCCGCCATAGTTTTCTATCAGGTTTTTTGTATCTTTCATTGACTTCAGTGTCATTATGCCCATATGATAATGTAAAAGGAAGCAGTCAATTGTTCAATAGTGAATACCTGAAACGAATCTACCAAAGTCATATGAGAGCTGTATTAGTTTCCTGTGGCTGCTGTAACAAATTCCCATAAACTGGGTGGCTTAAAATAACAGAAATTTATCACTCACAGCTCTGGAGGCCAGAAGTTCGAAATCAGTATCACTGGGCCGAATTCAAAGTTACAATAGGCCCATGGTTCTTTCAGAGGCTCTAAGGGAGAATCAGTTTCTTGCCTCTCCCAGCTTCTGGTACTGCTGACATTCCTTGGCTTGTGACATCACTCTCTTCTCTATCTCCATAGTCACGTGGCTTCTCCTCTTCTGTCTGTGCCAAATGAGCCTCTGCCTCCCTCTTATAAAGATAGATGTGATAGCATTTAAGGCATATCTGGATAATCTAGGATAATCTCCCCATCTCAATCATAATCTTATCTGCAAATAGCCTCTTCCAAAGAAGGTCACATTCACAGGCACAGGGGTTAGCACTTGTTATCTCTGGGATCCATTATTCAGCCTACAAAATAGCCTGTGGTTCTAGTCACCAAATATTTTTAATTTGTGGTCTTCACAGCAATTGGAACATTATATGGTCTGACTCCCTTTTGGCTGGGTGGGTGGGGTGTGACTAATTACGACCAATGAGCAGAAGAAACTTGTTGCATTTCCAGGCTAGAACACTTATGCGCTGGTGTAAGTCCTCAGAAGATCATTTCCCTCTGCTGTGAGGCCATGCTTGAGCTGGTAGCTATAACCATCAACCAGGACCCAGAGGAAGGGGTCATGGAGTAATCTCCGTAACCCCCACCACCAAACACCCTGACCCACGATGACATAAAGGCCAAGCCAAGGATAAACTTGTGCCATTAAAAGTCACTAAATTAAGCATAAATTAATCTATCTTGAATGATACACCCAGAAACTAAGCTCCCAACAACTTGAAGGTCAGAAAAAGAAAACAATTTTCCTTTCACCACAGTCCAAGGTCCACCTCCCAAATGATTAAACATTGGAAATCCCACTATCCATTTCTTTCAGGGAAAATCTTATCTCCTACATACATTAGAACTCAATTACTGACCATCAATACATTTCCCAAAATAGGAATTGTTCAACTTTTATAACAATTTTGTTCATGTCAGCTACAATTCATATGCTAGAAATTCATCCTTTTAAAGCATACAATTCAGTGGTTGTTAGTATATCCACAGATTTGTGCAACCATCAACACTAATTTTAAAACACTCACCCCAAAAGGAAACTCGGTACCCATTAGCATTCACCTCATTCCTCTCAGACCTCAGCCCCTGCAACCACTTCTGTGGTTTCTGTCTCTATAAATTGACCTATTATGAACATTTCATATAAATAGAATCATGCAATTTTTTGCATGGGCAAATTTTCAATTTTGAGTCATTTGGACTTGGCATTCCACATGGACCAGTAGCAACCTGGCCTAATTCTTTTCCATAATTCCTCTTCCAGGTTGAGATGATTGAGATCTGACTACATATCTGTATTCATTTCTTATTGCTGTTGTCATAATTTAACACACATTTGGTGACTTAGAAAAACACAAATTTATTACCTTATAGTTTTGAAGGTCAGGAGTCCAAAATGAATCTCACTGGGCTAAAACAAAGGCATTGTAGGACTGCATTCCTTTTTGGAAGCTCTAGAAGATAATCTGTTTCCTTTCCTTTCTGAACTGCCTGCATTCCTTGGCTCTTGGCCCCCTCCCATCTTCAAAGTCCACAGTCTTTCTCACACTACATTACTGTTATTTTGCTTCTTCTGCTTCCCTCTTCCACATTTAAAGGATCCATGTGATTGTATTGAGCCTGTCTTGCTAATCCAGGTTAATCTCCATATTGTAAAGTCATATGATTAGAAACCTTAAGTCCATGTGCAAACTTAATTCCACCTTGCTATGTAACATAACACATTCCCGGGTTATGCAGAGACATTTTGGAGGGCCATTATTCTGCCTAACAATATCTTAGAGTCTCTGCTTCTAAAATTTGCAAATAACTGTTTGAATAATACACGCACACACTCAACACACTCATCTCCCAAGGGCAAACAACAAAATATAGAAACAAGACAGTTTAAAAATTTTTTTACCTGAAAAAACAACCTACAGAGATGAAGCCTGACCACTATTAAGGTAGAGTTTCGCAACATTTGTAAGTGTAGTTCTTTGGCTCTGCCCTTCTCAAATGTATGGGTTTCAGAAATCTTTCTCTACATCTGTATAATTAAGAGCCCACTGAAGTGTTTTTTTCCAAACAAAAGGTCACTTGGCTTCAAAAATCAATATGAGTCTCCAGCTCATAAAAGACAGAAATTCCTAGCAACTTTCAAATGAAAGATTTTCCAGAATCAACTCATTAAGATTTCAAAAATTGGGCGGGCCACGGTGGCTCAGCAGGCAAGAATGCTTGCCTGCCATGCCCGAGGACCCGGGTTCGATTCCTGGTGCCTGCCCATGTAAAAAAAAAAAAAAATATTTCAAAAATTCTTTGGGTCCAGTCTTAGCAGCCATCACCATGTTACACCAATAATATTATTTTAAAAATCCAAGACCAGGTCTCCATACTTAGTCAGTCCGTACATTAGCTGAAATTCATAGGAATTTCACAACGGATAACAGCCATTGTATATTTAATCTTGAAGTAAGCTATTTTTGCACTAAGTCGTTCTTCAGACCCACAGGGGGTTTGTTCCCTTGGAAAAGAAAAAAAAGTCTCCACCAGTGAATACTGAAATAGACGTCTAAGCATTGCCATCATTTCCTGTTTTTCTGTGAGGATTTTTGTCAGGTCAAACTTGCTCATCATTAACATTTCTATTCAAATATTATGAAAATTCAAGTCAATCATCAGGAAAGTGAGTTTACTTAAATCTTGGGCAAGATCCTAGATTGCTAATGGGGACACAATCTTAAAAAGGGAAAATGGGAGTTTAGAACTGGTTAAATTTTAAAAACTGTTCATTTGATCATTCTTTCACATTGCACACACCACAATGAGGAATCTCAAGTAACTCTCTATAAAGAACTGTGAAGAGTCTGTGATTTTAACCTACCTATAAGCTAATAAGCTAGCCTGCCACAATTCCATGGATGCTGCCAAAAGATACAGACTCCTGGGCCAGAGACAGAGGACTTTATTATGTATATAACACAGCAAGTAGCATGAGCATCAGCACATTTGTGTTGGTTCCCCTCGTCACCAAATGCCATGGAGGGAATGCAGATGGGCCTAAAGATTCACTCTGTAGGTTGCAATACAAGAGAGCAGCCCTGAATTTAGGCAATCTGAATTTTTTATTATGGGCAGTAAGCATGTCAGCTTACTCTAAAGAAAGATGTTAGCTTCCAGGATTGTTAGCAAACCTATCCTTTGCTTTGGAGGGAGGCACTATCTCTATCTTCCAAGGCTATTTATTATGTACACATCTTTGAAAAGATATTCTGGGAAAGAAAGCATCTAGTACCTTGCTCACAAGATATACAGAAATATGAGAAATCCATGAAAAATTTTCTCCAAACACTGTCCTGGCAGCTTCTGATATGTGCTACATTACATATAATATGGTAATTCTACTGAACTGACAACCTCCAAAATGTCTTGTTTTTTTGTACCCAGGCATACAATTGTAAGCTTATCCCTTTCTTCTTGCAGTTTATTACTATAAACTACAAGGAGAAATCAGACTGCACTTTCCACATTTAGCTTTGAAATTTCCTCAGCTAAATATCCACGTTCATTGCTTTCAAATTCTGTCTTTCATCTGATATCAGAATCAATTTTGCAAAGTTCTCTACTGCTTTAAAACAAGGATTGCCATTTCTCCAGTTTCCAATAGCGCACTCATCATTTTCTTCCAAAGCCTCATCAGAAATGCCTTTAGCATCCACATTTCTACCAATAGTCTTTTAAAAGCAACCTAGGCCTTTTCTATCAAGTGCCTTACAATACTTCTGACCTCTACTCATTACCCAATTCCAAAGCCATTTCCATATTTTGGGTAATTACAACAGTAGCACCCTACTCTCCTGGTATCAGAATGTTTGCTAGTTTCATAGGCTATTTCAGAAAACACCATGAAAGAGCTGGTAAACGATGAGAATTTACTCACTTATGGTAGGGTCTGGGAAAATGTCCAGATCAAGGCATCATAAAGGCAAGGCTTTCTTCTCAAAGACCTGTTGCCAGCAATCTTTGGTCCTTCTCCCATATGGCAAGGCACCTGGTGGTGTCTGCTGATCTCTCCCTTCTCTTCTGGGTTGCACTGATTTCAGCCTCTTGGTTTTATGGCTTTCGGTGTTTCTCTCTCTGTATTCAATCTGCTTATGAAGGACTCCAGTAAGAGGATTAAAGCCCATTCTGAATATGGTTGGTCACACCTGAACCAAAGTAGCCTTATCAAAAGGTCCTACTTACAATGGGTTCATGTCCACAGGAATGGATTAACATTAAGAACATGTTTTTCTTGAATACATATAGCTCCAAACGTCCACAATACCTTTCCATAATTTTTTGACTCCTTACAACTTCATGTACTCATTTTACCCCTCCTCACTCCTTTAACTTTCATCTATAAAATAGAGATAATAATAATGGCATCTACTTTGTAGGCTTGCTAAGGGAATTATATATATTAATACATGTGAATTGATTAGGAAAATGGCCCATAATATATGCTCAAAAAGTGTCATAAGAAGAATAATTCTCTAGCCATATCAAACTGCTATCAATTCTTTCAGCAGACCAGCTCAACCATTACCAGTTCTATGAAGATTTTTTGGACACTGTAACTCTTGGGCACTATTTTTTACATATCACACTGCCTATAATACAATTTATTTTTATTTATATATATATATTTATTTATTAAAGAAGTTGTAGGTATACAGGAAAATCATGCTTGTAATACAGGATTCTCATATACTACCCTATTATTACATGAACCCATTGTAAGTAGGACCTTTTGATAAGGCTACATTTACAAATAAGCAAATGAGGAACATTTGCTACAATTGATGATAGCATGTTTTTATAATTGTACTACTAACTATAGTCTGTAGTTTAACTTAGGGTTCACTGTTCATATAGTTCCATTATTTAAAAAAAAAAAATTTTATTCTGTTACCATAACAGACAATCTAACATTGACCTTTTAAGTCACATTCAGAAATACAGCTTAGTGCTGTTAATTATGTTCATAATATTGTGCTACCATCACCACCTTCGGTTACCAAGACATTTCTGTCAGTCCATGTTGGAACTGTGGTGGTTTGGAACTGTATGTACGCCAGAAAATCAAGTTCTTAAAGCTAATCCATTTCCGTGGGTGGGGACTGTAAGTAAGGTCTTTTGATGACACTACTTCAGTTAATGTGACCCACTTCGTTCAGGATGTGTTTGAATCCTTTACTGGAGTCCTTTATAAACAGATTATAGAGGGAGTGACAGAATGCCCTGGAAGCAAGAAGCTGAAATCAACAAAACCCAGGAGAGAAGGGAGAGACCAGCAGATACGGACATGTGCCTTGTCATAATGCAAAGGAGCCAAGGATCACCAGTAGCTGGTCTTCAGGAAGAAAGCATTGCCTCAATGATGCCTTGATTTGGACCTTCACATGACCTCAAAGCATAAGCTAATAAATCCCCATACTTTAATGAAGTCAACCCATTTCATGATATTTGCTTTGGGTAGCCTGGGAAACTAAAATAGGAGCCTTGTACAATTTAAGCCTTCATTTCCCTGTACCCACCCCATCCCCTGTACCCACCCCATCCCCTGGTAATCTATAGTCTAGATTCTGACTGATTATTTCAAATCAGTGTCATTATACAAATTTGTCCTTCTGTGTCTGCTTATTTTATTCAACATGATATCTTCAAGGTTTGTCTATGTTTCATGCATCAGGACTTCATCACTTTTTACAGCAGAATAATATTCCTTCATATGCATATACCCCATTTTGTTTATCCATTCATCAGTTGATAGCAGCCATCCTAATGTTTCTTGAGTCTATGAATTAGAATAATTTGCTTATTCTAATTATTTTATAACAGTAAGATCATACATATTTGTCATCTTGTGACCAGCTTATTTGACCAGCTTATTTTACTCAAAAGATATCTTCAAGGTGCATCTATGTTGTCACATGTGTCAGAACTTCATTCTTTCTTACAGATGAATAGTATTCCATTGTATGTATAAACCTCAATTTGTTTATTTATTCTTCTGTTAGTGGGTCCTTGGGTTGCTTCCATCTTTTGGCAATTATGAATAATGCTGCTATGAACATTGGTGTCCAAATATCTGTTTAAGTCCCTGCTTTAAATTTTTTTGGGTTTATAATGGGAAGTGGAATGACTGGTTCATAAGGTAATTCCACACTTAACTTTCTGAGAAAACACCAAGGTGTCTTCCATAATGGGTGTGCCATTTAATATTCTCATAAAAAATGAACAAAAATATCTGTTGCTCCATATCGTCTTCAAAACTTATTTTTCATTTTTTTTAATAGCAGCCATTTTAACGGCTGTGAAATGAAATCTCATTGTGGTTTTGATTTGCATTTCCCTGATGGTTAATGATGTTGAGCATCTTCCTATGTGTTTTCTGGCCATTTGGACATCTTCTGTGGAGAAATGTCTATTCAAGATGTCCATCCTACCCAAAGCAATTTATAGATTCAATGTAAACCCAATAAAAATTCCAAAAACCTTTTTTGTAGAAAAGGAAAAGCTAATCATCAAATTTAGATGGAAGGGTAAGGGGCCCTGAATAGCAAACACTATCCTGAAAAAGAATGAAGGTGGAAGACTCACATTTCCTAATCTTGAAACTTATTACAAAGGTACAGTAATCAAAACAGCATGACACCAGTACAAGGACATATAATCAAATTGAGAACTTAAAATCAACCCTCACATTTATGGCAAGGTGATTTTTGGCAAGGTGGCAAAGACCACTCAATTGGGAAAGAATAGTCTCTTCAACAAATGGATCTCTATATGCAAAAAAGGCTAAGTCTCTCTACCTCACACTTTACACAAAAATAAACTCAAAATGGGTCAAAGACCTAAACATAAGAGCTGGAACTATCAAACTCCTAGAAGAAAATGTAGGAAGCATCTTCAGGACCTGCTGTTAGACAATGGTTTTTTTATACCTTACACCCAAAACACAAGCTGCAAAAGAAAAAAAATAGATAAATGGGACCTCATCAAAATAACAACAAGAAAAACCTTTTCTATCTCAAAGAACTTTATGATGAAAGTAAAATGATATCCTGCTCAGTGGTAGAAAATATTTGGAAACCACATATAAGATAAAAGTTTAATATCCAGATTATAAAAGGAAATCCTTATACCTAACAACAAAAAGACAAACAGCCCCATTTTAAAAATGGGTTTATATTACGATTTTGCATTTTGGTTTTTACTTCTAGTCCCTTCTCTCTACTGGGTAAAACCCAGGAGACAGTGTTTATATTTTACTCATACTTGGATTCCTAAGGCTAGCTTAAAACCTGAGTGGCATGCTGCTCTGCTTTTGTGGGAAAAAACAATGCAGTATGACTGATTGATCTTTCCATGCCCTTTCCAAGTCTTTGGCTTTGCAGCTATAGCCATCATTCAATTCCACTGACTGTCTTTGTTCTCCTTTTTCTCATTAAGGTCTGCATGATACCCTTGCCCAGAAACTCAGCTGTTTCCAATTGTCATATCTTAGCCCCACACCTTTTTTAGGAGTATTACTAATATGAAGAATGTAGTCATGTTCATATTCTTTCGGGTTAAGAAATCTACTAGGCCTGCCCCTGGATACCCATTTTTTAGCTAACCCAGAAACTCAATGCAGAAATATCTCACCTTATAAGATCCATTTATTTAGGATTTAAGTGAAAGGAAGGTGCTATTTCTTTGCTGTGATATTTTGTCTCACTACACTTCTTGTTAGTTTTCATTCCTGTATGTAATTTTCTGTGCAGGTGCTAGAAAATAAAACAAGAAACATACTCATGGACTCCTCTATATACCTAATCATTATCTTTAAGAGTATATGATTCCAGTGATTTTGTTAAGGAGATATCTACTGGCTTTTTCCATCGCAAAGCTGCTACTTCTCATCTTGCAGTTAAGTATTTATAAGAGATATTCTGAGGCCATATAAATATTCTGTTCCTCATCAAACTTTCACTGACTAATTTAGTATCCTTCCAATAATTCTTGCTTGGATCAATTATTAGTATGATGGTTACAAAATTGGCTATCTTTCAAATTGACTATGTGCCTCTGATTTTATACACAAAGAAGGACAAGCAACACATATTTAGTGTTCCTATCAAACATGTATAACTTGAATCTAATCATGAGAACGCATGACAAGCCAAAATTGAAGGTCAAATGATAGTCCATAATCTTAAAAGTGTCAATGTTATTGAAGACAAAGATAGGCTAACTGTTACAAATTAAAGGAGACTAAAAAGACGTGACAACTAAATGCAATGTGCGATTTTGGCTTTGGTACCAGAAAAACTTGCTATAAAGGATATTACTGGAACAAATGCTGAAATTGGGATATTGATTAAATAGATTAAATAATACTATTGTTAAATGTTAAATTTCACAAATTTGATAACTATATTTAAGTTACATAAACAGAATATCACTGCTTAGAAAAATACCTAATGAAAATTAAGGGGTAATGGACAATTTACTGTTAAATGATTAGAAGAAAAAAACAATATGCATATATGCATTTAAAGCAAGAATGATAGAGCAAATGTGACAAGATGTTAATGAGTGAACCTAGACAAAAGGACTTCTTTGTACTGTTCTTGCAACTTCAAAGATTTAAACAATTTCAAAACAAGTTAAAATATTATTCTTCATAGAAAAGAATATATGATTTATTATCTTGGACAATTATTGCTATCTCAGAATGTGATAAAACTTTCTTACAGACTATACAGAAGTATGTCTGATTTGTATTTGACCTGTATTTCTTAATTGCAAGAAATTTCTCTTTATATGGTACTCTCCAATTGTATAGAAACCCCTATTTACAAAAAAAAAAAAAGGAAGGATGTACAGTAAATAATGGACATTAGAAATGGTGATACAATCAGACCTTAGGATTTCTGGAGCATCAGTCATTGTGATTCATGATTCAAGAGTTTCTCTAGAAATCCAGCCATCTTTTCTTCTGCTCAGCACCTTGTCATTATTTCTTGCCTAAAGACTATGATATTCTTGGAACTTAACTCTTTTTCCTATCTCTGATTCTTTCTGCAACATCTATCTTTCCTAAGGTATCTTGTCTTCAAAAATTTTCAAAGGAGAGCCTGATTGCATTCCTTAGTCACCATCTTATACTGAACACTACAATTGCCCAGAGTTCTAACACCAGTCCATCCATCTCGTAGGCAGCTGGACTCCCTTACATTGAGCCCGATTTGATGTGCATCAGAATCAAACAAATTACACATTCTTGACAGCATGAAGTGCAGAGATGCTATTCTACATTATAGCATGAATTAATGGTCCAATGAGCTGCGGACACAAAGAAGACACAAAGAAGAGAAATCTGTAAGAAAGAAATAACTTGTGTTCACATTGTTCAAGGTAGAACTTCTCTAGACACAGGGAAAATAAGGACATAAGTCTTTGTGTCCTCTGTAGAAAACTATGCACTTTGTTTTTCTAAGCCACAGGGCAAATATCAAGAAAGCATGGTCATTTGTGTCAATTGCCTGGGTAAGTATATATAGTTTGAAGTCAAAGAGATTGGCTCCAATTCCTACCCTTTCATTTAGCTACATAACTGCAAAATTAACACATATGAATCTTGGTTTCCTCATTGGTGAAATGAAGAGGACAATAGTAAATCATTCATAGATCAACTGATCCTAAGAGGGATTATTGTGGGGATTAAATTAGATAATGTGTATGAAACATTTAGCATAGTATTCAGCATATAAGTCAACAAATGATAGTGATTCTTAATATCATTATAAAATCTGCTTTAGACCACAGTACATTTATAGCTCAAGTACTATAAAAGGTTTTCCCTTTCAAGAAATAAATTTCTCATTTTATACATTTAAGCAGTATTTTCAGCTTCTCTGCTTTTTGATTACTTCTTTAAAACATTAAAAAATTTTGAAATAGTTTAAGATAATTTGCACAGATTTTTCCTGTGTACCCTTCATTCAGCCTTGCTCAATGATAAAATCTTACATGGCTGTAGTATATTGTCTAAACCAGGAAATTGACACTGTAACAAACTATTAACACAACTACAGACCTTATTCAGGTTTCCCTTGTTGACTTTTTTTCCTTTCTTCTTATTCCCTCTCTTTTCAATCCAGTTCTTTCTCCTCTTTCTGATTCATTTCTAGTTTACAGGTGACAAATTCCAAACTTAGAATTAACTAAAACGAAGCATTCTATTCCACTGGACAAGGCTTCAGTGTTTGTGAACCCCCCATTGTAATAATCATCCTACTCTATGCCTGACCTGTTTCTTTAGAACATTGTGGTTTTTTGACGTACAAGAAGAATGGCTTCTGGAGGAAAGTCCAATCCGTCTAAAGACACATAGGACAAAAAGAATACTGCTTTGAGAGATAAAGATGAAGAACATTATTACCTCCTGGCATTTGCCACACCAGCTGATTAATCTACCATCAGTGCTAGTATATAATGATCCTCTGAAGTTTGACAACTCTGCCCCCAAAAGGAAAGGAGGTGCCATGTTGTCCAGGAGGCAGGATGCAAAGAGCTATTACATTGGCTTTCCGACCCTTGTGGCTTGACAGGAATAGCACTTACCCAGTCCAACCACTTCCCTCTGCATGCTAAAACAAGACTATACTAAATGCAGGTACAGCAAAGAAAGCCTTTAGGTTTGGGAACTGTGTAGGGCAGGAGGGGATACAGTGCACTCCCATTCACAGGGGGCTCGTTTTCTTGCTACTCCGCCTGCAACGCCTGGTTCTTATTGCACATGAGGGACCCATTAGACCAGTCGTCATGCGGTGCTGGCATTCATAAAATGTCTAATAGCCAGAGCCATTCCAGATGCAAGTAGGTCAGAGCTTGGGCATTCCCGCTAGGTCCTTGTCAGTGAGAAATACCCCTGTGGCAACTATTGCTCCTAAAGAGCACTGTCTGAGTTTTAAAAACTCACATTGCAGCATGGCTGTATCATTGCAGAGACTGTCATGACCCTTAGTGCCACTGAAGGAAAACTCTGGTTTTTGGAAATCATTTATTTATATAGCTTTTGAGTGTGTTGATATTTTGGGTATTAAGCAGTGTCGATTTCAGTACTTTATTATTGTTTTCTTCTAGTAGAATTTTACTTTAAATATTGAAAAGGAAAAAAACAACACCCTAACGGGTTAAAACAAGTCAAACATCCACTGTATGCAGATAAAACCTTTACAAAGTTCAACTTAATTAATCCAGAGCTAAAACTGAACTGTACAGATTTTCAGTGTAGTCACCAATCAGTCATATAACACAAACAAAAGTCAATTATATACACACTAGGCAGGTCCTTTAAGAAATGTGCCCCAAGAAGCATTAAGCATTTTCTCATGTGTGCCATCCTGAAGGCTTGTGCAAGTCTTAAAGTATGTACTTTTATCTTTCAGACATTTTTAATAGTTTGTGTTCTCTCCCATGTGGTAATGCTTTGATACTATTCATATAGGACTGTTTATCCTGAAGCCTTGCCATCTCCCCAAGAGGAGCTTTGATTCTGCTTTAAAAGTTCCAGAGAAATTAAAATCTTTACCAATTATTAATATGGAGGTGACACAGGTTGCAACTTGTACAGTTAAGTTACCTCTCTGTATATTTAGCAATTACTTTTTCTTTCAAGGTATTTGCACGGGAAAGCTTAGTCTGTCCTGTTTAATATTCAGTAGTACAGGTTTAAATAATCAGAACCTTGGCAAGACCTTAATATTTCAAAATTATTAACAAATACCTCTAGGGACAAGTCTGTATTATTGACAAATTTACTATCATAAGGGACAGATTTTACTATCATAAAGGAAAACAAGCATAGCCACTCATCTTAAAAAATGCCCCAATCACCACTTCTCAATACAGAAAAGACTAAAACTACATTTGGTTTATCATACAGCAAATCTCATCTCTGTCCCCTGAAATTCCCCTAATTTCATTCATGAGAAGGGGATTTTAAAAAAAGACTTAAAGAACACTTTACAACAGCATTCAGCTTTCCTATGAAATACTCAGCATCTTAAATATTATATATACTTCTCTTTAGGTAAGATAGGTGCTGGTTTCAGACTTTATGGAACTGGAGGGAAAACTAACCCATCCAAAACCATTCTAGAAATTGTCTTTTGGCAGAATAGCAAGTATCCAAGTTAAAAATAGGAGGGTCACTTTGTTTCTTTGTTGTCTTTCCAAATTTTTTTTTCTTTTGTTCCTCTTCTACATAAACCTCATTCACCACTCCTCTGGCTTCTCAGCAGCTTTCTTATTGCTGCAGCAAGACTTGAATAAGTGTGGATCAGTGAGGACTTCCCCAAAATAGCCTTTATGGAGAAGCCCACAACCTATTTCCTGTCTTTTCCAGTATGTGAGACCTAAAAAGGAAAAGACTGGTGTTCTATTAGAGCCAGAAGCCACCTCAGTATCTGTGCCATCATCTCCCTGGTTACTATATAACAAGGAGGCGGGGCTGGGGAGGCCCTTGAGGTGGCACTGTGAGCCGCGGAACATTTAAATTCTTTCTTCCGTTTACTCATCTGGTTGCTTTTTATCCTGTTTCCAGACAGTTTTCACTTTCTTTGGTTTCAATGTAGTCTTTACACTGGGTCCTGCCCTTGCATCTACCACACGATTCCAGGTTTGTTTGGTGTTTTTTGTTTTTGTTTTTGTTTTTGATCCTGCTGGCAGCTTCTTCCATCTTTTCACAAGCAAGATACAGGCGTTGCAGATATCTCCTGAATGAGTTTCATGCAACCCAAAACCGCTCTGAAAGTCCTTTTCATAGATAGTGTTTACTGTCAGTGAATTGAGAACTGGAGGATTTAGTCCTGCAAATACGACAGCCCCTCTATACTTGGTACATCTTTCACTATGAAAACCAAATATCTTTTCTTCTGGGCAATAGTCTCACCAAAGCAGCAGTTCCACCTGCAATAACGTTCCTGAGTTGCCGAGTTCACACCAGGCGTGTCTCCTCTGGTCGCTCCCTCCTGCTCAACTACCATGCCTGGAAAGATTCTGTTGTTAAAAATGTTCGCCTTAGCCAGTCAAGGTTGTTGTTGTTTGTTTGTTTTTTCCAATTTGTCAATACACATTTTTGGCATGTTATGGCTATGCTTGTAAACAATAACAATTTTGTTGATTTTAAGTTTGTAATTTCTAATGGACTTAGACTCTTTTTCCAACAAACTTGCAAATTTCTTGACTCTCCATAGGATCGTCACCTAGGCCTACAATAGATTCCATAAACTTCTCTACAGATCATAGTTTTATTTTGTTTTATACTTTTTATTTTAAAATAATTATGGACTCGCAAGAGGTTGCAAAAATAGCACAGAGAGCCTTGGGTACTTCTTACCTAGCAGCCCTCAATGGTAGTGTCTCACATAAATATAGTACAGTATCAAAACTAGGGAATTGACATTGCTGCAATACTGTTATCTACTCAGATTTCACCTGTTTTTACATGCACTTGTGCGTGCATGTACATGAGTGTAAACGTATGTGCATGTGTAGTTCTAGGTAATTTTGTCTCATGTGTTGACTCATGTACCCACTGCCACAATCAAGTACAGAACTATTCCATCTCCATAAAGAAACACCCCGTGCTACCCCTCAGCCCACAGTGCCTGCCCCCAACACACTTGTAGTGTCTTATTTACTCTTCCCATTGTTTTAGACTCATTTAAGTGTGTTTCTTCCCCAGAAAATCTCAAGTTGTAAATATGGTTTAAAAGATTCTACTTCTTGGGGTAAAGGCAGACCTTGACAAATATTTCTTAATCAGATAAATAGTTTCTATTGAGACATTTAACTCAAAATTTTTATTTAGTACTACTTTAATTGATGATGCAATGAAGTAGAGAAATCTATACTTTTTAAATAGTAGGCACAAAGTAATTTCCTCTAAAGGAGAAATTGGTCTTTAAATACAGGGAAGAAGGAGAAAAAGAATCTGGTTGTGTGTTGGTACACGAAATTTTAAAGAAGGGAATAGCTGATCCGTATTAGATAAGGGTGGAGATTGTTGGTTTTTTGTCTCAAAAGGAAAGGGAAGTGGAGTAGCCATAGGACATTTTAAGAGTGTCACTGTTTGTATTTCCCCTTAAGTTTATTTATATTGCTGCAGTTTGAGCTCCTCTTTCATCTTAGTCCAAAACTCTTCTGTAAAGTCTGTTAAACTCATGTTCATTAATTTTTCCATGCACTCACTAATTCATCCATTCATTCAAAAATACTCATGGAGCAAATTCTATGTTCTAGGCATTCTCTAGGCTTTGGGGTGATAGCAGTGAACATGCCAAAGTCTCTGACCTCATGAAGCTTACATTCTAGTTGGGGAGAGAGACAATAAAAAAATAAACATACAACTTGTTAGATACTTTCAGATAGGATGAAGCAGAGTATTAGGGTAGAGAGTGAGGTATGTGTGTGCTGCTTTAGATGGGGTAGTCAGAGGAGGTTTTATTCCAGCCAGAATCCAAGTGAAGTCAGGGTGCAAGCTCTGCAGACATCTGGGAGAAGAGTGTACCAGTCAGAGAAAACAACTAGTCTAAAGGCCTCTGAGTGGAAATCTGCTTGACGTGTTTGAGGAATAACAAATAGGCCAGTGTGCCTTGAGAGCAATGAATGGAAGGGGGCATTGAAGGAAATGATGTGTATGATTGTTGTTGCAGAAAATTAAGAAAAAAGGACTGAGTTTCACATAGTGAAATGAGTGGAATGGAAGAAACTTCTAGAATGCAGGAGCATGAAATCTGTGCTGGATCTGAGAATAGAAGCCACCGTCTCTTAACCCCATATCAGAAACCATAGGTATTGCTTTAGATTTCTACAAACAAAGGAATTAGTGGGGTTTGAGACATTATTTTTTTCATTTTGGAGGGATAAGGATGCCCTTGGTGACATATGGGTTCCTCTGAGATAACGTTGTAGAAATATTTGAATATCAAAAATTTTAATTTTATGTCATCATAGATTTCCAACAAGCTAATGTATCACTAGAGGGTTCCCGTCATTCTTTCATAAGACTCAGCATATTCTAATAATGAAGTCACTAGGATACAAACTACATGCAAGAGACATCTTCATCAGCCTTTTTCCTTCCTTTCTCCAGTCCTTACTAAAGAGCCTGGCACATAATAGGAGTTTAACAGATAAATAAATCCATTATTCAGTTTAAAGAGCCAAACAGTGCATATGCTCTTACTCTTCCTTAAAGATGTAACTTTGCTTATTTCTCCAAAAGTTAATTATCACAGGTAATTATGCATTGGTGATTTTTTTTTTCCAGCCAGAAGGTAAATAGTACAAAGCCCAGTATTTCATCTTGGCTTACTAAGTGGAATATTTTTATGAAAAATAACAATACTAATAATCTGATCACAGAACATCTGTAATAGCCTCCTATATTTTCAAGTAATAAAAGGTTAGTTTAGATAGCCAATGTTCTTATCCAGATTTTGTGACGCATTACCAAGTATCAGTTTTAATAGTGTCAATCTAAATTGAAAATATGCCAGGTTTATTAACACCAACATTAGCAGACTTTTTAATGAAGTTGCTGATTCTGTCAATAATATAGCTTACTGTTGTTTCTGAAAAGAGTTGTATAAACATTTCTCCTTCTGTAACTTTTATTCCACAACTTATTCCTTCCAGATATAGTGTGGGGCAAAGTTTCAACAAATATGCAGGAATTCAAGTAAAAGTTCCTGTAGTTGAAAAAAAGAGAAATGTTTTATTTTGTTCCTCAATACATAAGTCTTATTTATCAGTAATTTTAAATGTACAATTACACCAGTCAAAATATGCTTTTTAGAAAATGTTTGGACTGATACTTCTCGGCATCCTGGTTCTTAGATGGTTGAAGGTATCTTCAAGAGTGTTTATAATATAACTTTTGGTGTGATGGAAGTGAAAATTACATTTCACATGCATTTTTATATTTGTTAGGATTTCTACCTCCATTCTGCCATGCTGTAATAAATGCTGTCTTTGTGCCAATCATACGAGAAAGGACTTAAATCCATAAAAATTCTATGTGATATTCCAAATGTATTATACAATGTAGATACTCCATAAAAAAAAATCAGAGCCTTCATTTTCTGCACTGGTAGAGATGGTATTTAACAATTCCTGCTATTTAAACGTTGGGTCCATGAAGTCCAAATTAGAATATTTTCCTAACATATGTTGCCATTCACATTCTGTCAATATTTTGTTATGTACCAAACCCAAACAAGTTGGATTTTAGAGAAATGGCCACCTGATGCTGAATGATTTGATTCAAATCTACATGTCTAAAGGCAGATTTGTTCTAGTTTACATTCTCTCAGTGACTGTGCAAGATAAATTTTATATTTTCTTTCATCAATTGTCCCTTCATATAAAACTTGGTCTTTTAAAGGTATCCAACCTTTGTTTGAAGGTTTGACTTCCTTTGAAGAGGAAAAAAGATGCTTTTTACAAGACACATTCATTTTAATTTCTAAGCTAAACCCAGTCATAGCCTGTGTGATAAATTGATTGCAAAAATGCTCCCAACATGACTTTGCAGCAACTCCTGTCTAGTAGTGGATTCTATTATTCTAGCCCTTGAAATGGGGCTGGCCGTGGGTTTTGCTTTGGCCAAGAGAATACAGCTAAAATGATGACTTGCCAGTTCTCAGTATGCTGTGTTTCTGTTCACGGACCCCTGCCTTGACCATATGAATGAGCTTAGGCTAGCCTGCTGGAGGATGGGATCGCATGGAGCAGGCTGAGTCCTCCTACTCAAGGGCATCCCAGACTCGTAAGCCTTGATCAACCTGCCAGCTAACTACAGGTGCATAAACAAGCCCTTCAGAAATCAGCTGAAACCAGAGCAGATCATCTATGAACACATATTTATTGTTGAATGTCACTGAGGTTTGTTGGTTGTTATTCAATGTTATTGTGGCTACAGACAAAGTGGTACAGCCCTTGTCATTTTCACTCAATTGGTGGTAGAGATGCTTAGTGGGAAGTGCTAATCAAGCAACTAGTATTCACTTCCTATGTGACTAACTTCATTTCTAGTCCATGGTGGGGGCTCCAGAAATAGTTGTTTGATTGAATTTACAAATAAATTAATAATCCACTGAACATACAATACTTGCTCTTATGTGTGAGACATTTCTTTGGCTCAAGAAGGTTTCATTTTCATAAATATAAAAAAGTAGGAATAATTCACCCTACAATTCTACACAGCAAGGCCTCATGTCAGACTTTCTTGTAGGTCTACAATGGAGACGGCTACCACCCCCCCACCCACCCCCCGCCCCCATCCTTGGACCCCTCAGGCAGGGCTGGTGTTAGTGTCTGCAGCTCCTGGCAGCTCTGCTTTCTCCTGCTCTTTGGTCCCCGTGGTTCCCATGAATATCCTGGTGCAGGCCACCTTCCCAGCCTTAAGACCACCTGCTTAGCCTTGTCTTGATCCAGTTCACTCTCAGAGGACCTCTTGTTTTCTGCTCACTGCTCTCCTGGCCCTCCAGCCTCTAATTTGGATTGCTCATCTGGTTCTTACACCCTGCCTCATTCTGGATCTCTGGAAACTGTGCCATGCTCCCTGGGGTCTGTTATATTCTGTGAGGGCAGATCTCTTTCTCCACATTCCCCTAGGACTTTACATTTGTTGTCTCAATCTGTTTTCAAAACAACTCTCCAAAGGAGATACCATCTTAACTGAAAACACAGGTTCAGAGAAGTATTGCCACTTGTCCTAAATCACAGTTAGTAAATGATGAGGGATTATCAGCTGGTCTGTCCCCATACCCTGTGCCCTGACTCCTTGTGCTCTCAACTACACCCTGCTGCTTCCTTATGTGCTCCCAACTTGCTATGTGACTGTGAGCAAGTTATTTAATTACTTTGCATCTTGATTTCCTCACTTTCAATATCAAGTCATTGGTTTAAAATGGTCTGTAATGAATGGTCTGTTTAATTTCCATTATGATTTTTTCATTGACCCATTAGTTACTTAGAAATGTTTCTTTCATTTTTCCAGATATATTGGCTTTTTAGCTAAAAATATTGATTTTTTACTTTTTTCCCTATTTGCATAATGGTTAGAGGATATGATTTATATGGGAAAAGGTATCAACAATTTTTGAGGCCTGCTTTCTAAACTATCTTGTAATAAATTTTCATAAATTTTCTGTCTGTGATGTGTGCTTTTTAATTGTCAGTTTCAAGATTCTATATGTACTCTGATCAAGACTGACACTGTAAAAGCTTCAATTTTCTATATTTTCATTGATTTATTTAGTAATTATTGGAAGAAATATGGTAAAATCACATTGTGATTGTGGATTTGTAAATCCTTTACACTTTTTTCAATTTTTGCTTCATATTTTTAAGTTGTGTTATTAGATGCATACAAATTTAGATTTTAAAAAATACTCCTGTGAAGTTGACAAGTTTATTGTAAGGTAATGATTGACTTTATCTGTAGTGATACTTTTTGCCTGAAAGTCTATTTTGTCTGATATTAACATGTGTAACCAGGTCTTTGAACAACTGTGTCTCATGGGATGCAATAAAAAATTATCCTTTTTTATTTTTCCTATTACCCTTTACAATATATTCATGGGGAGAAATTTTCCCCTGATACTGGATGAAAATTCTGGAAGGTTTCATATCTTTTCGTAGGTAATAGAAATTTCCTATTGGTAAATAATCTTAATGTAATGATTGTGTCATCTAGTGCAATTACAGTACAATTCTGTTAAACACAGAGATATGCAGATCCCTCCTTTCAAGAAAGAACTTATTCCCCACCTAGGGGAGTTCCAGGCTGATGATAAAGGAGGCTGCTACCAAACTTGGTTTGTTGATAGCAGAGGGCATGACAGTACACTGAGCAGTAGGGGTCACATGGTGGTGGTCAGACTGCAGAGCCCAGGGGGATCATAATTATCATGATGACTGGCAAAGTCAGTGTGCCAGTCATGGGGGCTTGACCTGGAGAGAGTTGGGGATGGTTAATAGAACATGAGTGATAGTGGCAAAAGGATTGGGCACCCATCAGAGGCATTACTGTTTTTCCCAGCAGAAGAAATCAAGGGTGATTGATCAGGAAGACAGGGGCAGTCACCCCAATGAAAAGTTGAGATCCCTTGTCCAGTTTCCATATGGATCAGTTTTCAGAACCGGAATCCATTAACTGAAGAAGTGGGCCAGTCCCAAAGAAGAGGGCTCCTGTAGTGCTATGGCAAATGTACATAGCAATGATTTCCTCAGTCTTTCACCATGAGTAACCTGTAGTTAGTTACTCAGGTAACTGCTCATTGGGGAAAAGAGTAAAAAGATATTTTGAAGATTGATAGACTTAGAGTCTGAATTCATGTTGACAGCAGGAGACCTGACTTGTCATCATGCCCCCCTTGATAGAGTAGGGCAGGTGAGAAATGGAGTCCTGGCCAAGGTCCTGGTCACATAGTCCATTGGATCTATAGACCCACCAGGTGGTCATTTTCCTAGACCCAGTATTATCATTGGGATCAACATAGTGGCAGATTGTGTAACCCAACATTGGGTCATTCCTCAGTGCGGTGAAAGCCATCGTGTTGGAGAAAGTCAAATAGAAGACTTGATATACTATCCAATTACTGAAAGAGCAAATCAAAATAATATTATGGGGTGCTCGGGTGGGTCAGTGGTAGAATGCTCAACAGCCACACAGGAGACCTGGGTTCAATTCCTGGCCCATGTGTCACCCCTCCAAAAAAAAAAAAAAAACCAATATTGCTTCCCAGGGCAGGGGGTAGAGAGTAGAATAGAGTAGTGACAACCTTAAGAATCTAAGGAAGGCAGAGGTGATCATTCCTACATATCTCCGTCAAATTATCCAGTCTGATCCTGAAGAAACTAGATAAATTTGTGACCATATCTTGAGATCAGTGATTCTTAACTGGGGTGATTTTACTCACTGAACCCCTCTCCAGAGAACATGTGGCAATGTCTGGAGACAATTTTGGTTATCACACCTGGGGCGGACTGATTGCTACTGGTATCTAGTGGGTAGACGCCAAAGATGCTGCTAGACATTCTTCAATCCACAGGCAGGTCCCCTTAGCAAGCAATCATCCAATTCAAAATGTCAGTAGTGCTGTGGCTGGAAACTCTGCTGTAAACTACTGCAAGAACAATCAGGTATTAGCTTCAACTGCAATCATTATACTGGATAAAGTATCTTTGTTACAGAAGATTAATAAAGCCTCAGGACCATGGCATGTGGCCATTGATTTGCAAATGCTATCTCATCTATCCCAATCAGGAGAGGAAATTGGAAACAGTCACAGCCACTTGAAACACTCAACCATAGACATTTACAGCTTTGCTTTCACTTGCTGCTTCAGGTTCTGCCTCAGCTACTGAGAGCTTTCCCGACTGTGATCACAACCTTCCTGGGGTATCTTGCGTCCAGTGACAAAGCGAGGCAGTTATACAGGACCAGCCTGGCCAACCCAACCCAGGAAAAGCTGATAGGAAACATTTGTTCCAGAGTGTCCCACCAGGTTGACAGAGCCTACCAGGTTTGCTTCACTGTTTGACATCCCCCATTGCCCAGTCCTGTTTCCTCTTTCTCCTTTCACTTTCGTTGATCTCTAATCTAATAAATATCTTGAGCCCCAAATTTTGTCTTCGCACCTTCTGTTGTGGAGAATCCAATCTGGGACACCACATATGTGCTATGCAGTAGCACAAATTTAGATATGACATAATTGGCAAGTGGCTCCTGCACTCCCAGAACCTTCAACTTGTTAGGGGTTCAGGCTCGCCCAATCATACCAATAACTTTCTAATGAAACATTACATTTTACACAATTGAGTTTTTGGGCCCCATTTATAGTGTCATGGTGGGTTGTGTTGCATTTTAGAATATTAATCAAAGCTTCAATCTTTCTTTTAAGTTCCATCAAAGCCAAAAGCTTATGTGGGTTCTTTGGAGGGTCCTTCGACCACAACTCCATGATAAGAGTCAGACCTTCCATACTTTTCACTCTCTGGAGCATCTGTTCTTAGTGCTTTAGTGATCTATTCAGCAAAGATTCTCTTTCGGAATCCCGTCATCTTCCTAGACATTCCTCTAGTGTAGGAGTAAATATGACTCCAGGATAATTCTCTCCCTTGTGTGTCCATGGGTAAAATATACATATTATTTGCCCAAAAAGCTTTGTTTTGATTTTCATCTAAAACAAGATTTTTTTTTTTTCCTGTTCCCACAGTTGCAGAAAGGTTATCTGCCTTTGGGTTAGAAAACACAGCTGCCTTCTTTATTTCCTTCCTCTTCTCTCAACTGGCTAAGCAAAGCCTCAAACCTCCTCCAGGATTGAAGCATAGGGAGAGACATTCCCAAAGCAAACATTGTCTTTGGGCTCCCACCATCCATCATTTCCCAGGGGCACACTAGGGTATCAAATATTTATACTACCTGGGCACCCTCTTAAATTTCCAATTAACTGTTATGCAGTTCCACTCTAGTGACATACATGACCCAAAGCTTCCCCTTTCAACCACAGTCACTTACATAATTCAGCATTATTTTACTCACAATAATGTGCTGTTTCTATTTCCAGACCTTTAAAATCAACCTCAAAAGAAATTCTGTACAAGCATCAGCTTCCCATTCTCTACCCTCAATCTGTCCTCTGTTACCCTATATTCTAGATGCTAACTCTATGAATTTTCTTATTATAATTAGTTCATATCAATGAGATCTTATATATTTGTACTTTTGTGTCTGGCTTATTTTGTTCAATATAATGTTGTCAAGGTTCACCTATGTTGTTGCATGCATTAGGACTTCATTCTTTTCACAACTGAATAATATCCCTTTGTATGTATATCTCATTTTATTTATTAATTCATCCTTTAATGTACACTTGGGTTGCTTCCATCTTTTGGCAACTATGAATGCCACAATGAATATCGGTGTGCAAATATCTGTTTGAGGACCTGCTTTCAATTCTTCTTGGTATAGACCTAGTAACAGAATTGCCAGGTTATATGGTAATTCTATTTTTAGCTTCCTGAGGAACTGCCAAACTGTCTCCCACAGTGGTTGTACCATTTTACATTTCCACTAGCAAAGAATGAATGTTCCCATTCCTCCACATCCTCTCCAACACTTGAAATTTTCACTTTTTAATAGTAGTCATTTGAGTGGGTGTGAAATATCTTATTGTGGGCTTGATTTGCATTTCTGTAATAGCTAGCGATATTGAGCATCTATTCACATAGATCACATCTATGTGATCTTTGGACATTTGTATATTCTCTTTAGAGAAATGTCTATTCAAGTTTTTTGCCCATTTTTAATGGCTGTTTATTTTTTTATAGTTAAGTTGAAGAGTTTATTTATATTTTCTAGATATTAAACCCTATCGGATTTGTGGTTTCCAAATATTTTCTCACACTGAGTAGGCTGTCTTTTAACTTTTGTGACAAAGTCCTCTGATGCATAAAAATTTGTAATTTTTAGGAGGATCTATCTATTTATTTTTTCTTTTGTTGCTTGTGCTTTAGGTATAAAGTTTAAGAAACCAGTGCCTAACACAAGATCCTGAAGATGCTTTCCTGCTTTCTTCTAGGAGTTTTATAGTCCTGGTTGTTATATTTAGGTATTTAATCCATATTGATTTATGTTTATATGTGGTGTGAGGTAGAGGTCCTCTTTCATTCTTTGCACATGAATATTTAGTTCTCCCAGCGCCATTTGTTGAACCGATTATTCTTTCCCAATCAAGTGGTCTTGGCAGCCTTGTAAAAAAAAACAATTGACCATAGATGTGAGGGTCTATTTCTGAATTCTCAGTTTGATTCCATTAGTTTGTACATCTATCCTTGTGCCAGTACCATGCTGTTTTGAGCACTGAAACTTTGCAATATGCTTTAAAGTCAGGAAAAGCAAGTCCTCCAAATTCAATCTTCTTTTTCAAGATGTTTTTGAATTTTCAGGACCCCTAACACTTCCAAATAAATTTGATACTTGGATTTTCCTTTTCTGTAAGGTAGAATGTTGGAATTTTGATAGGATTGTGTTGAATCTGTAAATTATTTTGGGTAGAATTGGCATTTTAATGATATTAAGTCTTCCAATCCATGAACACATGCCATTTAATTTGTTTAGGTCTTCTTTGTTTTCAGTGTACAAATTCTCTACATATTTTTTCAATTTATTCCTAGATATTTGATTCTTTTAGTTTCTATTGTAAGTGGATTCTTTTTTCTTGCTTTCCTCCTTGTATTGCTCATTACTAGTGCATAGAAATCCTACTGGTTTTTGCATGTTGATCTTGTACCCTGGCACTTTGCTGAATTTGTTTACTGACTCCCGTAGCTTTGTTGTCAATTTTGGGAGAACTTTCTATAAATAGGATCACATCATCTACAAATAGTGAAAGTTTACTTCTTCTTTTCCAATCAGGATGCCTTTTATTTCTTTTCCTTGGCTACTTCCTCTGTCTAGAACTTCTAGCACAATGTTGAATAACAGTGATGACAATGAGCATCTTTGTCTTGTTCCAAATCTTAGAGGGAAAGCCTTCAGTCTTTCATCATTAAGTATAATATTAGCTGCAGGTTTTTCATATATTTCCTTTATTATATTGAGGAGGGTTACTTGTATTCCAATTTTTCTAGGTGTTTTTATTAAGAAACAGTGCAGAATTTTTAAAAATTTATTTATTAATTTAAAAAATTAAGAACAAACAATCAAAAACATTAAACATTAACATATAATTCTGTTCTACATATATATTCAGTAATTCTCAATATCATCACATAGTTGCATATTCATCATTTCTTAGAACACTTGCATCAATTCAGAAAAAGAAATAAAAAGACAACAGAAAAAGAAATGAAATAATAACAGAAAAAAAAGATTATGCATACCATATCCCTTACCCCTCACTTTTATTTATCACTAGCATTTCAAACTAAATTTATTTTAACATTTGTTCCCCCTATTATTTATTTTCATTCCATATGTTCTACTCGTTTCTTGACAAGGTAGATAAAAGGAGCATCAGAGACAAGGTTTTCACAATCACACAGTCACATTGTGACAGCTATATCATTATTCAATCATTTTTGAGAAACATGGCTAATAGAACACAGCTCTACATTTTCAGGCAGTTCCCTCCAGCCTCTCCATTACTTCTAGAATAACAAGATGATATCTACTTAATGCATAAGAATAACCTCCAGGGCAACCTCTCAACTCTGTTTGGAATCTCTCAGCCATTGACACTTATTTTGTCTCATTTCACTCTTCCCCCTTTTGGTCGAGAAGGTTTTCTCAATCCCTTGATGCTGAGTCTCAGCTCATTCTAGGATTTCTGTCCCACATTGCCAGGAAGGTCCACACCCCTGGGAGTCATGTCCCACGTAGACAGGGGGAGGGTGGTGAGATTGCTTGTTGTATTGGCTGGAGAGAGAGGCCACATCTGAGCAACAAAAGAGGCTCTCTTGGGGGTGATTCTTAGGCCTAAATTTTAAGTAGACTTGACCTATCCTTTGTGGGGTTAAGTTTCATATGAACAAACCCCAAGACTGGGGGCTCAGCCTATAGCTTTGGTTGTCCACACTGCTTGTGAGAATATCAAGAGTTCAACTTGGGGAAGTTGTACTTCTCCCCGTTCTCACCATTCCCCAAAGGGGGCTTTGCAAATACTTTTCCACTCACTGATCAAATCACTCTGAGATTCATCAGGGCATCACTCTGGACAACCCAACAAAATCTCATGTCCTACCTGAGATTCCAAGTACTTATGGTGTTCAATCAAACTATCTACATAAGTTATATTAGGAAATGCACTAGTCAAAATATAAATTTTGTAACAAACATTTTTTTATTTAGTCTCCCACATATGGTGACATTTTAAAATATTAGCTACCATCTATTTTCAGCACCCTGCAATAATAACATTCCTTTGTTCTTCCTCATGCAAAAACATTTTTTAAATTTCTGCATTTAGTCACTATTATTATATACTCTAGGCATTCCTTTCAAAATGTGACTGTGTGATTGTGAAAACCTTGTGTCTGATGCTCCTTTTATCTACCTTGTCAACAGACGAATAGAATATGGAATAAAAGAAAGCAGGATTCAAGAATTTAGTTCAATTCTGTTTCATGATGTCATCAATGAAAAAAGGATGCTCCAAAGACAAGTTAATAATATCCATACATCAAAACTTCTCAAGTTCCCAACAAATATGGAACATTATAGGGAACAGAATTAACCTTTTCAAAGAACAGAGCCATGCTTTACTAAATAGCTTTTCATAGGGAGACACTTTGCCAGTGATTGATGTTCACCTCTGGGATGTACAAGGCATCTGGGACTCACCTGCCTCAAGAAACTTGCTATAGGATGGAGTACCCGGGCAGGCCCCATACATAACATGGATATGCATAGACAAGTATAACAATTAGAAGAGAAATGGACTGACGGGAATTAGTTGATGGAGTCAGGAGCTACTCACAGGATATTAAAATAAAATGTTTTCCAGCTTTTCAAAAGAATTTGGAATTCAGTAAAGTTAGTTATTTTTCTTTTTCAAACTTCATTCTTTTCTACAGTTCATTCCAAGAGGCTTTGTTCAATTTCTTCCAAGCCACTACAGGATTCCAATACAATCCTTATATAGTGCCCAAGACCTAGAATAAGGATAGCAAGTGTATTGTCATGTGGACCCCATTCCCATATTTGGAGCCTTTGGCAGGAATCAGTCTCTCTGCCCAATTACATGGATATAGCTTCAGAATCCTTCTCAACATAGTGATTAACAATAAAGCAGAGTTGGCACTCAAGGTAAAACAACAGCTGGCTTTTTGTATTCATGATGGTTATTTAGCTTTAGAAAAATGCATAGAGACCGTTAGTTGTGACGGACGATGCTCTCTTCCATGCATTCATTTATTCATTCATCCATTTATCCAAAATTGATCAATTTTTTACCACATATCAGGCACTGTGTTAAGGCCTAGGGATATTAAGTAAATTAATGAAAGAACTGGACAGAGATTAAATTTTAAACTCAGCACCACTGCAAGATTGAAAAAGTGTGAAATAACAACTAATAAATCTTAGATGTGAATTTTTATTTGATAATCTCTTGGTTCAGAATGCATGAAGATATGCTATGCTGTGTGTAGTCATTTTCCAATGAAGACTTTTTTGCAAAGAACCTGAAGAGGAACCTCTGCCCCTTTTAAAACAAAGCAAAGCCAAACACATGTCAGAAACCCAGCCTATAGAAGAAAACAGGCTCTTCTAAGAGTATCTGACGTCTTGCCAAACAACAAACCCAATGACTCTGGGTTGAGCCTAACTGCGTCTGAAGACAAAAACAGTTGGGACGTGACAGCTTTGCATCAGCGGTTTGGGGCAGTAGCAGAAATGTCAGGATGGTGTGCTTTGGAGAGGCTTGTCTGCTTTTTAACTGTATGCCATGCTACTGCCATTGCGATTTTTTTGACAGTCCCAGGGAAAATGCAAGCAGAACTGACCTCTCCTCAGTGGCTTTGTAACCGTGGGGTTCATGCGGGCAGATTGGCATCTGCAGGCACATCTTTAGCAAGTTGGCAGCCTCCATGCCCTTTGCAGGTTGCAATCAAACCTGCCTTCTACAGCAGCCTCTTTCTGGTTGATTAACTTTAATGTAATTTTAATTAAAAACCACAGTGTCAAAGGGTTTAGCTACTCGAGAAATGAGCACAGACTGCAGCCCAGTGGCAGCAGTCACTTGGAAAATGGAAATGTGTCCTGACAATGTTGTGCAGGGGCCAGATAAACAGGGTCACTGCAGCGCTTCGCTAGCACATGCAAGGAAACAGGCAAGGGAACATCAGAACCAAGAGGCCGGCTTGTACATCAAAGGGCTCTAATGTATGAATTTCAGGTGCCATCAACATTTTTCAGACCTTGCTCAGTCCTGGCAAAAACCTCTCTACAATGGCTGGCTGTGACCATTCTGTTCTCCAATTGGCACTTTGATCTCAAAATCGACATACAAATCTGGGTTAAATATTAATCCAATTTCAGATGGGAAAAAATGGCCAAGCTTTACTATTATTCAATTGTACAACTCTTTCTTTCACTATAACTGTTCTGTAGGAGGCAAGGGAGTTTCAAATATTAGAAATAAACATTTCTTTCAAGGAAATGCTTCCTTGTCTTCTTTACAAATAGAGTGTCGAGGAACTGAAACTGAATGACCTTCCAAAAAGATTGCTGCATTACTTGAATTGGAAGAAAGAGAAGAAATAAGCATATGCACTCACGTACTCTTGCAAATATGTTTGGTCATGCTAGGTTTAGGAAATGGATTTCATTCATTTGATCTAATGCTTTAAAAATAAATAATGACTTTAAAATTTCTGGTTGGTCCGAAGATACTATCTTTTAAAACTCTATTTCCCTTTAATTTTTTGGTTGATGTGAAATAATGCTCAAATTTCAATGTGGTGCTGTGTGGGAGATGCATTTTATTCATGCATGTGGTGTGGACACCTCTATCCCATGCTGAAATGCCCTTTATTCTTCCTCAGTGTAGCTAATTTTTCAGGGCACAACTCTCAGGAGAACACCTAGTGACGTCAATTCTTCAGAGGAGAATTTCCTCCACCAGGTTTGTGGGACGCTGGGACTGCTTTGCTGACAGATGGGGCCTGTACAGGTGGGCCCTGAGCCATCTGAACAGAAGGGGCCCCGGACCCTGACAGAGAGGATAGACAGAACGGTGGGGGAGAGTTTAGGGCAGTGGACAGGGAGGGGAGAGAGAAGGCACAGAGGATTTCTACACTGAATGCAGCAGAGAGGAAGAAAAGAAAAACAAGCAGATGGATGGATAGGGAGAGGTGATTTGAATCGTATAACTTGCTTAAGAGACTAATAAAAAAAATAATCTTTGGGAATAGGACTTCATTGAAATCTATTATTAAAAACTGGAAATTTATCTAAGACTGCCAAAGTAAAGGAAAGTCAAGGAAAATTAAAGCAAAATGAAGGTACGAAAAATAAATTTTGTCTAAGTTTATGAGATGAATCCTTTGAAGGCCCTCGTATGTATGCAGGTAAGGTTCATTCTCTGGGTACTTTGGATGGAAAAGAGCTACTGTTACTGCTCTCATCTCAACTGTTTTGTTCATTAAAAGACAAAGTAGAATTTTGACTGATAGACCAGCAGACTACATAATGGGATTGATGAAAATGGACGCAGAGAACAAGTTGCTAAATTTTAAAGTTCCTATAATGACAGAGTTCTTTTTAAAGTACCAGAATAGGATCTGAATAAGTTAAACAAGAATATCCAAAAGTATTTTCCCTAGAATATTATATATTTCAGGATATTAACGTGTGTGCTTTTGAAAAATAGTTTCATGATGAAACATTTGTGGAAGGCCTAGGTCACATGTCAAGCAGATTTTTTTTTTTTTTTACTGTAGGACTTCTCAGAGCCTTCATGGGCACCCTCAGAATTTTTCTCTAATTTTGTCTATGGAACCCCTTTTGCAAAGCATCTTTTTGAAAAGCATCACTGAAAAATACATACCTTAGGAACAGAGTTAGACTCCCTTGAACCAGGCAGAGGCACATAGGGTTTTGTCATTGCCAAGTAGGTGAACGGTGTGAGCATATTTACAATGCATTTGCACATTCAGCTAAGGAATCATCTCATGTTCATTAATGGAAATCATAATGATAAAAGCAGAGCAATGGTGTCATTTTTTTCAATTTAGCAGTTGGTTTTGAATTAAAGGGGCTATATTTTGTTAGAAATAATAATGAAAAATATTTTGTAAACTTTATAGCCTAAGCACTGACTAGAAGAATGTTGACTATCTACAGAGCTGGACCTGTATTTTCCAGCTGGATACTAACTTTCCCCCTGAGTTGTTTTGTATTTTTTTTTTTTTTTTGTCTTCATTGTTAATTTACAATGTCCTCATTTTCAACAAACAACAAATGGAATTTAAGTTCTATGAGAGCAGGGTCATGTCTATTTTTGCCCACTATTGTATCACCAACACATCAAGTGGTTTAAACTCAGCAAATACTATGAGAATTCATGAATTGTCCTGGTGGCCAATATTAGCTATGGTATACCAGAGAGTCAGAGAGCTAGCATGAAACAATACTGGAAATAACTTTAATAAATATCATCAGCTAAAGTGTTGTTTTCCTTTTGTTAAAAGTCATATTGAGCACTAGTTATATGTAAATTACTCTGCTGTGGATTCTGGGAGATAAAAATATGAATGCAACAAGACAGAGAACCTTTAATGAGACCCTCTAATGAGTGTATCATCTGGTGGAGTGTGTCTTTAATACAAGAGAATCAAAGCAAATTGGTGGGTGCAGATAGAGAGGATAGGAATTTGAGAGTGTGAGGGGAGTACAGGGTTAGCCATCCTCAAGTTTTAAACGGGGGAATGTATTGTATTTAGATTCTATTCATCCATATGGTCATTGTTGAATTTACCTTGTTGGGCAGCAACCAGCAAAGTAGGTTAGAAAAGAAGGGAAGGCTCACAGAGCCCAGGTTTGTGAGATGGCCCATAGATGTCAAAGGGAACTTAGCATTTCTCTTTACAATAATAACTTCCACATTTGCATAATATATTTATACAATACTTTAAAACCCATTGCTTTGGGTGATAGGTACTTTTAATCATCACAAAAGCTTTAGATGATGTCCACTTTGATTCTAATTTTAGACAAATAAAGTGATGTTCAAATAGGTTCAAGTCTTCAAGGTCCTACAACTAGGAAGCTCACAGTTCAGCAGAGTGAGCTTTAAATCCAACTTGTCTGGCTCTGAATCCTTTGTTTTGAGTCATTTCTATCAGTGCAACCACCTTGAAGGTAAAAACAAATCTTAAAGGTAAAAAATTATTTAAAAAAAAACAAACTTTATTTTTGCCTGACGGTCTCCAATTTAATGCTGAATCAAGGAAAGTTCCCAATACATGCACATCTGTATGACTCATTTTTCCTTTGTGTCCAGCAGCCATGTTCGGTTACATTCCACAGGGCATGAACTCACAGTAGGACTTGAACTAGGATTCCTCAAGCACCTTTCTCTACTTAGTAAGCCTAATGGTAACATTTGTTCCCACCATTGGACATTCTACTTTGTGCCAGGCACTGCTAGGTGCTTTGTGTATATTGCTTGCCTAGCTCCCCTACTCACTTAAAATCTCTTGGAGTACAGAGTATGTTGCTATTCAGCTTTGAATCTTACAAAAATTCGAGACTACAGATGAAAGTGTGAAAGTTACACTCTACCTTTCCAATGTTGTCAACCATTTCCCTTATATCTTAAAGGCTTGTTGAGGATTATAAAGAAACTGCCACAGAAAATTGAGTTTGATCTCTTTTCTTGAAAAATTGTGCAGTTTTATAAGCAGTTCAATTGTGTACTTCCAGCATATTCTGACCCTCGGTCTCTGTTAGATTGTAACTTCATAAAGATAAAGTCTATCTTTTCTACTATCTTATCCCCGACCTGAAACATAGCAGGTAGCCCAATAGTTGTTCAGTGAATGATGAGCATCATTATTTTTCCTTTTAGATAGAAAGCTGTTTTTGGAAAGTACTTGAAGTAGAGCATGCATTTCCATGAGGGTCTAGGGGTAGCTTGGTTCCAAGGCTTCAGAGAAGGGGGTAAGTTGCTCTGCATCAGGAATGAGGAAGACATCGTGGTTTTGGTCTTGAAGTGGA